>CAVMGG010000906.1:0-37990 GCA_963680895.1 Fragum sueziense | reverse complement strand
GCATTGGACGCTGACACTTAGTCAAGGACTCTTTTAGTCGATATGAGCCACTGCACTTACCCCACCTTCCCTCTTTCTTCTGTCTTGCCCATATCTTTAAAAAGCCTTGGTAAAAAGAAGAAAATGCAAAAAAAGGGGGGAACCCCTGCCCAATTTTTTTAGTGTTGTTTTTTTTATGGGGGGGGTAGTGAATGGGGGGGCATTTTAGGTTGGTAAAATAACACCTTTAGATATGATTGTAGATTGATTTTTTAAGGGTTTAAAATCACTGATATTCATTTTCGGCCAAGGGCTTCCCCCCCCCCCCCCCCCCCCCCCCCCCCGGGTTCCCATTCTGGGGTCGCTGCCCCAGACCCCTTGCTTCTTCTGATTGGGATCTTCAGCCTGTTATCACCCCTGATAGTTCTTACCTGTGCTTACCTGAGGCTCAGACTTGATCTGCACTGCTTTTAAATTTGGATATTGATGGTTTATGGTGGAAATCACAAGACAACGCAAACAAATATCAGAGTTTTTGTTAGTTTTATTATACCCCCCAGATTCAATTTGGGGGGTATATAGGAGTCAGCTTGTCTGTCTGTCTGTCTGTTGGTCCGTTGGTCTGTCTGTTGGTTTTTTCTTCAAACATCTTCTCCTCCTCAACCACTGGGCCAATTCTTACCAAACTTGGCAGAAATGTTCCTTAGGTGACACTTGTTCGTGAATTTTTGATTCGTCAAAAATTGTGGGCGTGGCAGGGTGGGGCTTATCGGACTTAGAGAAATCTTGTGAAAAATCTTTAAAAATCAATTATCTGGCCAATTTGAACCATACTTGGCAGAATTGACCCTTGAGTAATTGTATTCAATGTTTGTTCATGATTTTTTTATTCGTCAAAAAATGAGGGCGTGGCAGGGCGGGGCTTATCCGACTTCAAGAAATCGTTAAATAATTCTTCAAAAATCTTCTCCTCCTTAACCACTGAGTCAATTCTTACCAAACTTGGCAGAAATGTTCCTTGGGTGACTCTTGTCAAAACTTGTTCGTGAATTTTTGATTCGTCAAAAATTGTGGGCGTGGCAGGGCGGGGCTTATCGGACTTAGAGAAATCATGTGAAAAATCTTTAAAAATCAATTATATGGCCAATTTGAACCATACTTGGCAGGATTGACCCTTGAGTGATTGTATTCAATGTACGTTCATGATTTATCCATTTGTCAAAAAATGAAGGCGTGGCAGGGCGGGGCTTATCCGACTTCAAGAAATCGTTAAATAATTCTTCAAAAATCTTCTCCTCCTGAACCACTGAGCCAATTCTTACTAAACTTGGCAGGAATGTTCCTTTGGTGACTCTTGTCAAAACTTGTTCGTGAATTCTTGATTCGTCAAAAATTGTGGGCGTGGCAGGGCGGGTCTTATCGGACTTAGAGAAATCATGTGAAAAATCTTTAAAAATCAATTAGCAGGCCAATTTGAACCATACTTGGCAGGATTGACCCTTGAGTGATTGTATTCAATGTACGTTCATGATTTTTTCATTCGTCAAAAAATGAGGGCGTGGCAGGGCGGGGCTTATCCGACTTCAAGAAATCGTTAAATAATTCTTCAAAAATCTTCTCCTCCTGAACCACTGAGCCAATTCTTATTAAACTTGGCAGGAATGTTCCTTGGGTGACTCTTGTCAAAACTTGTTCGTGAATTTTTGATTCGTCAAAAATTGTGGGCGTGGCAGGGCGGGTCTTATCGGACTTAGCGAAATCATGTGAAAATTTTTTAAAAATCAATTATTCGTCCTTTGTGAACTTAAGTTGGCACAAATGTCCCTTTAGTGATTGTATTCAATGCATGTTCATGAATTTTTGATTCGTCAAAAAATGAGGGCGTGGCAGGGCGGGGCTTATCCGATTTCGGGAAATCGTCAGATAATTCTTCAAAAATCTTCTCCTCCTTAACCACTCAGCCAATTCTTACCAAACTTGGCAGTAATGTTCCTTGGGTGACTCTTTTCAAAACTTGTTCGTGAATTTTTGATTCGTCAAAAATTGTGGGCGTGGCAGGGTGGGGCTTATCGGACTTAGAGAAATCATGTGAAAAATCTTAAAAAATCAATTATCTGGCCAATTTGAACCATACTTGGCAGGATTGACCCTTGAGTGATTGTATTCAATGTATGTTCATGATTTTTCCATTTGTCAAAAAATGTGGGCGTGGCAGGGCGAGGCTTATAGGACTTCTTCAAAAATCTTCTCCTTAACCATTGGACAATTTTTACTAAACTTTGCAGGATTGTTCCTTTGGTGACTCTTTTCAAAATTTGTTCGTGAATTTTCGATTTGTCAAAAATTGTGGGCGTGGCAGGGCGGGGCTTATCGGACTTGGCGAAATCATTTGAAAAATCATTCAAAATCAATGCTTTGACCATTTTGAACTTAAGTTGGCACTGATGTCCCTTGAGTGATTGTATTCAATGCATGTTCATGAATATGTGATTCGTCAAAAATTGTGGGCGTGGCAGGGCGGGGCTTATCCGATTTTGAGAAATCGTCAGATAATTCTTCAAAAATTTTCTCCTCCTTAACCAGTGAGCCAATTCTTACCAAACTTGGCAGGAATGTTCCTTGGGTGACTCTTTTCGAAACTTATTCATGAATTTTTTATTCGTTTTTTTATCAAAATTGGCAGGAATGTTCATTGGGGGACTTATTTTAAAATTTGTTCATGAATCTTTGATTTGCAAAAAATGTGGTAAGTGCATGGCAGGGCTTATCAGACTTAACGAAATCATGAGAAAAAAAAGCAATTAAACAGTAAATTTGAACCAAATCGTACAGGAATGTTCCTTGATTGACTGTCTTCAATGCATGGTTGTGAGTTTTTGGTTCATTGAAAAATATGGGCATGGCAGGGTGGGGCTTGGGGATTGTTAAATGTGTTGTTTGGTCTGTTGATTTTTTGTTTGCTCTATTTCCCAATTGATCAGCTCACAGTTCAAATGTAATCAATTTCTCAAAATGCACAAAAACTGCGCTTTTTGGGGTGTATGATCACTTTCAGTGATATTCTAGTTACTCTCAAAACATAGCTTAATAGTTTTGTTACATTTACCTGTTTTTACCTACAGTTTATTAGGTAACAAGTTTCAAAAAATACTTTTTCATATTACAATCATAACGTAAAAAATTGTACACCTTTCCAATGATATATATTATATAACATTACAAAATTTCACAGAAACAAGCTTAAATACAAAGGCTGTAAAGTTAAATAACCATAATTTGCAATTCACTCAAAAAATATTCAGCTAACACTACTGGCTCTATATAGAATATACAGCATGACAAGGGTTAATGTAAATTACTTCCAACATAGAAAATAAGTTATTTTTCAATTCGATGGTACAGTTCCAGTTTTTTTTAGCTGCTTAACCCATTACTGCTCAGACAAATTTTGAACTTTTTTGAAACTTCAAAGGATTTACAGAAGACACAATTAAAACTGTAAACAATTTATTCTGATTTTCTGATGGGATAGAAAACATTGTATGAAAGGAGAAATTGAACAGAATTTTCTCCTTTTCTCACAATGTTTTCTCAAGTGGTCAGCTGCAGACCAGTAAAAAGAAGGCATTGACTGGTAAACTTTTAAATACCGAAGATCACAGTTTTGAAAATATGGAACAGGCAGTTTCAATATGGAAACATAGGAGGTTGCACTAGGATGTCTTTTAAACTTGGTTGCAGGAGAAGCCCATAACTTAATTATGGCATTCATGCCCCACAAGTTAACTGGTCCAATATTTTGGTTATTTAACCCCAGAAAGATACAGTTGTAGTATAATTGTCATTGTTCCCATAAGGTTTAGACATTACATCCCGCAATGGTATATTCCAGTATTTTGGTTATTTAACCCCAGAAAGATACAGTTGCAGTATCATAGTCATTGTTCCCGTAAGGTTTAGACATGACATCCCACAATGGTATGTTCCAGTACTTTGGCTATTTAACCCCAGAAAGATACAGTTGCAGTATCATGGTCATTGTTCCCATAAGGTTTAGACATTACATCCCACAATGGTATGTTCCAGTATTTTGGTCGTTTAAACCCCAGAAAGATACAGTTGCAGTATCATGGTCCTTGTTCCCATAAGGTTTGGACATTACATCCCACAATGGTATGTTCCAGTATTTTGGATATTTAACCCCAGAAAGATACAGTTGCAGTATCATGGTCCTTGTTCCCATAAGGTTTAGACATTACACCCCACAATGGTATGTTCCAGTATTTTGGTTATTTAACCCCAGAAATATACAGTTGCAGTATCATGGTCATTGTTCCCGTAAGGTTCAGACATTACATCCCACAATGGTATATTCCAGTATTTTGGATATTTAACCCCAGAAAGATACAGTTGCAGTATCATGGTCATTGTTCCCATAAGGTTTAGACATTACACCCCACAATGGTATGTTCCAGTAATTTGGTTATTTAACCCCAGAAAGATACAGTTGCAGTATCATGGTCATTGTTCCCATAAGGTTTAGACATTACACCCCACAATGGTATGTTCCAGTATTTTGGTTATTTAACCCCAGAAAGATACAGTTGCAGTATCATGGTCATTGTTCCCATAAGGTTTAGACATTACACCCCACAATGGTATTTTTCAGTATTTTTGGATATTTAACCCCAGAAAGATACAGTTGCAGTATCGTGGTCATTGTTCCCATAAGGTTTAGAGATTACACCCCACAATGGTATTTTCAAGTATTTTGGTTATTTAACCCCAGAAAGATAGAGTTGCAGTATCATGGTAATTGTTCCCATAAGGTTTATACATTACACCCCAGAATGGTATTTTTCAGTACTTTTGGATATTTAACCCCAGAAAGATACAGTTGCAGTATCATGGTCATTGTTCCCATAAGGTTTAGAGATTACTCCCCACAATGGTATGTTCCAGTATTTTGGTTATTTAACCCCAAAAAGATACAGTTGCAGTTTCATGGTCATTGTTCCCATAAGGTTTGGACATTTCATCCCACAATGGTATAGTTAATGCATTCTGACAATTGAAGCCCATAAGTTAACTGGTCCAATATTTTGGTATTTCAACCCCGGAAAGATACAGTTGCAGTTTCATGGTCATTGAACCCCATAAAATTTTGGACATAATACCTTACTATTGTTTAGTACATGTAGCACACACAAATTCAGTTTAGAGGCGCCACCTCTGTCGCCGGTATTTATCTTACTGAAGACACGTATTGCATTAAATTTTGATGGTCCTTACCATTAGTACAGATCACTTCACAACTTTGTTAAACATTACAAGAAAATTGAGAGACTTGTTTCTTCAAAATATCAAAAGATAGGTCGTATTTTTAAATTTCCGTTATGTCGCCAGATGCAGTAGAGTAAATAAATGTGGTACTTTCTCACAAATAGATACATTTTATCCATTGTATATGCATTTAAAAACATCCGTCAATGAACTTAAGGGGGAATGCTCCAGTTTCCTAATTTTTTTCCCAATAATAGAATTTATTTATATTTTGTATGTTGAAATTACATGTTATTACCAATTGAAAAATAAAATAAAAATAGAAGGTCAGCGATCTTGTTTGAGTTTTATAGGCATTCGTATCACATACCCCTACAGCGAAAAAATGCACAATTTCTTGCACCTGTCCAATGTCACTAAAATGCTAATAAAATGCTGTATATTCATCGTTTAGTCCCGAAAATGGTTTTAAAGTAACACTCTTACATTTAACAAGAACAGAAAACCCAAAATATGGGCTATTATAAACGCGTAATTGTATAAAACAGCATGCTCACGTGTTCGGTTAGATCAACGAAGCTGGAGTGTTTTATGTCAAAATTTGCATATTTTTGGAAATATTTCAAGTTCTACATAATAGAATTTGATGAAACTCCCTCATTGTATCAAGCAACATGTCCTGGTAATAATTCAAAAAGAAAATGTATAGGTCAGCGCACTTATTAGTGAATTACAGCTATTTTTATCAGCTACACATAAATAAAATGACGCAAAACAGTGGTAACTGCATACATACTTACGACTGTCTTGCTCTAAATAATCGATTTCCATCTTGCGGAAATCAGTTCCGCATAATAAATATACTTTTACTGTCGAAAATGGTAAATTGTTATGATGTGTTATATTATTGAAAACATGGTAGCGAAACATATTGGTACGAAACATTTAATTTACTACAGTAATGACGGAGTGTTCCGAAAAACTGGAGCATTCCCCCTTAAGTAGTTTTTGAAAAGTACCTCTTTTGTTATTTGTCCGTCATAAAAACAAAAATAATTAAGGTCAAGTAAGTGTCGCCAAAGTTCCAAAGATTGAAGAAATGTCCGTTACCTTAATTTGACACTTGATTAAAACACAGTTTTTTCCAATAGATTTGGTTGTCATTTTCTTTACACTTTGATTTATATTATTATTTTTTGAGAATGACATAAACAAGGTTGATATTTTACGAAATAAAATTGCTAAATGCTGCAATAGCAAGGTACCCCTCACGAAAAGTAAAAACATGAACTTTCCGTTATACTAAACTAAGTGTTCTTTTGGCACTATGGTTTGATAATTCACAGATTATAGTGTTAGTGCTATCAGGGAAATGGTATACTGCTAAAGTATTTGTACATAATGGCAATATAATAGAAAACACAGGACAAAATGTGACAAATTTGAAATTTCCGATACCAAATTTATGATACCATTTTTGAAATTTCCAATACCAAAATTAAATTTGATGGAAAATAGGTGCGCAATTTGGTGCTAATGATCTATAACGTAGTGTATGATTATCAAATCATTGAACTAACAACATAATACTGTAAACGCAGTTCAGTGTTCATGTTTGGAAGACATATTTCATATTTAACCCATAACCACACAATGACTCCTTTATACTGCCCACAAAATAATGGCCACGGAAAACACCATGGAGAAAGAAGAATTTGCTTGTGACAAAATTAGTTTCTGTGCTTTTTGAAAATAGATAAGATCCCAATGTAAGCATGCTTGGATGAAGCTTCATAAGCAAGGGACCAGAAAGATCTGCAAATTGATGGTTCATTATACTAATTTTAATTGTTAATTCTTAATTATTTGTTAGTAAATTTTAAAGAATTCCAGTTATCTGTTTCTCGAAAATCTTAATAAAAGATTACAAATAAACCAAATGTATTGTATGTATTGTTAATTAGCCCACAAAAACTTATGACTGTTTTCACCTCATATGCACGGACAAAACTGCAACCCATAAACTTTTGATTGTTTTCACCTTATATGTACGGACAAAACTGCAACCCAGAAATGTAACTTGTACTCCGCAACCCATATGCAAATGTTCCCACAAGTGTACTTCAGGGAGTCCGACAGACAGACATACGGACGGACGGACAAGTCAAATTTATGATGCCTCCCTATCGGGGGGCATAAAAAAAGTGTGCAAGATGTTGTAAAGGATCACATTTGATATTGGGAATCATTTGGATACTGTATGTGTAGAAATATTCGCGGGCTTCTAATTTTCGCTATATTCGCGCTAGACCATCGGCCCGCGAATTCATGATTGCGCAAATATTTGTACTCCCAATTCTTCCTGAAAAGTTTAATTTTCGCGTAAGTTAAAATGTATGTTTATAATAAACATTACATGAATATACATTTTTTCGTAAATGTATATGGTTTATTGACTAAATATGTTGAATAAAGAAGGTGACAAGATACATGCATCAAAACTGATTGAACAATAAAACTGTGAATAACCATTTAACACTTTATCGGACAATGTATTGTTTGGCATTGTTTGGTTTGAAATACATGTAACAAACCCTTTATTAGAATGCATAAAGAAAATAATTAGCAATAATTAATCCAACTCCCGAATAATCCTACTCCCTAATGTTTAAGATACTGCAAATAAGAAAAAGTATTTACCCAGCACCTACATTCATTTTACTGTGTGCGAAATCAAAAATTCTTATTTTGTCTCTTCGCGAATTAAAAGTTGTGCGAATATTTGTAAAACTCCAAATTGGGACCCTACCGCGAAAATTTCGCTCCGCGAAAATATCTACACATACAGTATATACCTATGGGAACATGTAGGCCAGTTTACACAGCCAAGTCAACTTGCCTGCACCAACCAAAAGCTCTGGGAAAACTTTTCTTCCTTATTTTCTTTTCATTGTTCCAAAGTTTTGTTATTTGTTGTTTGTTATAATCTTTTTTGCACTCTCGTATCGATTACATTATGATCTTGTATACATTTTGCATTTACTTCTTCTGCCGATTTTTCTGTTTAATTTTTCATCTTTTTCTTGAGTTACCACCAGAAATCAGCCATAGTATCATAGTCATATTTGACAGAACAATATGCAGATGTATATGAGATGTAGATGTATTCATCACTATCTGCTTATCATAATTCTGCCTGTTAAGGGGTGATAACTACCCCAAATATCTACCTTCTCCTTCAATGCCTTGATCTCCCGTTTAGTCAACATGTCAGCTTTGGCAACAAGAGGAACTATGTTTACTTTGTGATGAAGTTTCTTCATGACCAATACATCGACAGGCCGTAATCTATAATGAAATTTGCAAAAATTATTGGGTTTCATATTTGTTGAAATGCATGTCGAAATAATATCATAATTCTAGTCTATAATCTTGTGTTGGATCCAATATATTGAAGCATCATATAAAATTCTGTTAACGAATACTTCGGATTCTTTCATAGTTTCTTTTTTAAAAAAGAAATCTCTGTAAAAATCAGTCTAAAGGCTGGTTAAACTCTTTTCAGAAATTCTAAGTTTCAAGATTTTCATCCAGTATCAATGATTGCTCACATACATGCGTAACATTTCAAAGCAACAGCTTCAAAAGTTGTTGAAATATAGGATTCTACATGTAAAACTTTTAACCCTTTCCCAAACAAGACCTGGTTTTGATGTCCTTAAGAGAATAGGCTTCGGAAAACATTAAGACAAAAGAAGAAACTGCTGATAACCAGCAGTTTCTCCTTTTGCCTCAATCTTTTCTAGGCTATATCATACACAATTTCAAACTCATTCAGTATCCATTTTGTCATTTACAGCTGCTTTTGAAGTGGACTATCCTAAAATTCTGCTGTTTGGGAAAGGATTAATCAAAGTACAACGGAACAGAACAGTTTATTTATTCTTTGAATAATGAATAGTAAAACTGGAAAATCACTTTTTCTGGTATAAAAATTTGTTGTGTGTAATCCATTACTGCACAGTGACGCATTTTGACTCCCTCACAAGAAAAAGTTTAGGAAATCATTGAGGAAAATGACAAAATTGCTTGTAACAAGCAATTTCTTCATTTCTCGCAATGCTTTCCTTACAAAAAAAAAGACCAAAAATTTAAAATATAATTCACATTGATTTGTCGTCTGCATCATCTTTGAATTTTGACAAACCTAAATCTTTGCAGTCTGGTAAAGGGCTTATTAGAAAGGGCCTAACTGCTTACCCATGACCATATGGAGAGATGAAATATAAACAACAATGGACCCTGGTATCTTGTATGTTTTTACGGTTAAGACCACTCTCTGCCTTGAAATACGACTCAAACTGTTTGTCTATGTAGTTCACTATCGGCTTCCAACTGAAAATAGGAAGGACAAAAAAGTTACAATAATTTTTTTGATGATTGCACTCATGCAAGAGGGATATTTCATTGTGTTTATTTCTACAACAGAGCGATTATGCTTAACCTTTTCCCAAACAAGACCTTGTTTTGACGTCCCCAATAGAATAAGCTTGGGAAAACATTGACACAAAAGAAGAAACTGCTGATAACCAGCAGTTTCTCCTTTTGTCACAATATTTTCCGGGTTTTATTATACACACATTCTATCTTTTACATCATCCCTTTTGTCATCTGCATCAGCTTCAAAACTGGACAACCCTTAAAAAGTGTTGTTTGGGAAAGGGTTATAGTTATTTTTTTTTATACATGTAGCTTGTTCCATGGCTTGGCCAATATCCTTTCTGACAGTCAATAAAAGTCATTTGTTGCTCACCATGGATGATTTTTAAGGAAACAACTATGTGAGATTTGCAGCTGGAGGCCGGGATTATAATTATGTTGAGGTAGGAGTAGCGCTGGCCAGTTCAATGTCAGGAATCCATGGTGGGTGCTTCAGCCACAGTGTTATGAAAGACATTTAACTAAATTCAACCTTCAATAGCTTGTAACAAATTGCCATACTTTTGTGCATTTCCATACATTATATGCTTTGAACTAAATATGATTGCTCTTCTTAACCCATTAACAGATGGCAAAATTTTAGACTTGTCCCAATTCAAAGATGTTGCAGACGGCAATTTAAAAGAAATGAAATTTTAGATTTTTCGTTCTTTTTATTTAGAAAACATTGTGAAAAATGAAGAAATTGCATGTTAGAAGAAATTTCTTCATTTGGCACGATATTTTCAAAAGCCTTTATCTAGTGGGGCGTCAAAAAGCGTTCTTGTGGGGTAATGGGTTAAGCCTATATGAATTCCAATTGTGACAAAACAGTATTTTTTCTGATCTATATTTCCCCATTTGCATGGAACAGAATCAGAGGTTTGGATGAATTACTTTAGCTTAAAAACTTATAAATCTATTTATATTCATTCCAGCTAAGTTTCATAAAGATTGGTTATTGTTTTGGGTGAGAAAGTTATACATGTACTATACAATGCATACTATGAATTTACAATAATATTTCCAAGGTTAGCCCATCTCTTAAGTGCTAAAGTTCAAAGTGGCATAACTCTAAAACTACTGCCTGGATCAAGATGAAAATTGCAGGTGCACAACTTCATATGATAGGAAACAACCTGCTAAAATTTTAGCAAAATCGGTCAAAAACTGTGGGAGGAGAAGAGGACACAAAATTATATCCACGGACAAATGGACGGACGGACGGACGGACAACCTGAATCCAGTATACCCCCCATAACTTTGTTGTGGGGGGTATAATGAAATTTGAAGTTCTATTTTGGGTCTTTTGGGGTAGAAAACGTTATTGGAAATGAAGACATTGCTTGTCAGAAGCAATTTCTTCATTTGCCTAATTTGTTTTCTAGTTTCTTTATCTTGCTGGGCCTCTGAAAGCACCATTGTATGGTAATTGGTTAAGGCTTACCTTTCTTCAGCATTAACTGCATCATTAAAGCCAGGAGTATCTACAATGGTCAATTTTAACTTCACTCCTCTCTCTTCTATCTCTAACTCTTTCTTTTCTAACTCTACTGTCTTTTGTACTCTCTCTTCGATTTTGCCCACTTTTCTGTCTTTGTATAAATCTGTCAGGAACAAACTGTTTATTAAGGTGGATTTTCCCAAGCCCGTCTCTCCTAAAATAAACAAGAGGACCAAGATGGTCCTATATGCTCACCTGAGAGAGCCCTGAGACATACTTTTTAGCAAACCTTTTAATTCTAGGAGGATTTTGAAAAGGAGTCACATGACAATGGTACACACTAAATTTCAAAGCAAAATTTGGGAAAAGATTGTCAAAGATTTTTCACTATATCTGTATTGAAAATCAGGAAACCCACAACATATTGCTGAATTTCCATTTCACATAGACAAATCGAAGCATTTGGAAAGAGGTCATTGGGCTATAATATTTAGAAACTATAGAACTTAAGGTTTGGAAATTCTAAGACAATTCTAAACCTGTTCCCGCTTTTTCAAATCTAGAATAACTCATGGTAGAGCTTATTTTCAAAGCATAATGATAACTTGAACTTTTCTGTTTATCAAAACAATACACAACCTCTATGCACTTTTTTCTGTACAAAATGCAAGAGCCTACAGCATAGGAATAATTTTAATAGTTATTAAACAAGGCAAAAAAGTTATCTTCAGGCCTTAACAACTTGAAAAGATTGTCAAACATTGCCCTCTATCATTTATATGGAACCAACAGTATAGGGGAAATATTCATTGAACAGTAAGGATTTGGTTATGATTAAACCTTTTCCAAAAAACATAAGATGAGTGCAGACATAATTAAAAGCTGCCATAGATGATAAAACAGGTGTTGATAAAGACTGCATTCATGTATAAAACTGCAAAGAAAATGATGAGGCAAAATGAGAAATCAAGTTATCAACATTTTCTTCTTTTACCATAACAATTTGTACAAGCCTTTTCTGTCGGTGAGGCAAACCTGTTTATGGTAGAGAAAGGGCATAATGCTTTCCCATACAGAAAGGAAATAGACTGTTCCAATTTCAAAGTTCAGAATACAAAATTGACAGCAGTACGAATAGGATTCATTTACAATAAACTAGCATATAAAATATTGAGGTAAAAAGAGAATCAGCATTTTCTTCATTTGACTCATTAATTTCCCAAGCCTTTTCTAATAGGGACCTCAAAACAAGGTCTTTTCAGGAAAGGGTTTAAAGTATTTATTTGATCTCTTAAGTACACAAACATATAAGTGCCTCTAACAGCTCCATGCATTCTTTATCAGATATTATGATCTGCATAATCTGATCATAGACTTAAGGATATGATGTGATAAAATCTACCTGGTCAAAACAATTCCTCACTTGAAAATTCCAGAATCCACAACCTAGGGCTTCTTTCCTTGCAATGTAATGATTTTAAGTATTCTGTTAGAGGTTTATGAGATGTAAATTCAGACAAAATTTCAAGACTCTAGGCCAAATAGTCTTTGAGAAAACTGTGTTTCTGTGTGAAACCTTAAACCCAACAACATAGGGCCAATTTTTCTTTAAGCACAACAATTTGAAGTACCAGTATGTTGGTAGAGGGCATTGAGACAATGCTACATACAAAATTTCAAGACTCTAGGCCAAATAGTCTTTGAGAAAACTGTTTTTCTGTGTGAAACCTTAAACCCAACAACATAGGGCCAATTTTTCTTTAAGCACAATAATTTGAAGTATTTTGGTAGAGGGCATTAAGACAATGCTACATACAAATTTTCAAGAATCTAGACCTATTGGTTTGGGAGGAGAAGATTTTTTTGTAATTGTGGACGGACGGACAGACGGACAGACAGACGGACGACGGACATTGACCGATCACAATAGCTCACTCCGAGCACTTCGTGCTCAGGTGAGCTAAAAAGACAAAACAATAGCAATGGATTTTGTGCTGAAAAATAAACTGGGTTTACTGTTATCATTGTTTTGTATTGATAAACCATCAGTGTTGTTATAAAATCTCGTAACTCAGCTTGATTCAAGATACAAAATTTTATAACAACACCCACGAAATACTATTTGTTTGTCTGAAATTATGTCATAGTTAACTGGAACAAATCCTTCCATATTGAGCCAGGATCTGGAAAAATGTCCCTTTCGTAGCATTTGAGACAGCTACATTTCAAGTTCACTCTCAATTTCTGAGTCCATGGCATGTGCGGTCTGAAGAGGATCAAAGCCAGTCTACAGGCTGTGAAGAATTCATTGGAGAACTACAGGGTTTCTGATCAGACTGCATATATATACAGGCTGATCTGGAACCATGTTTGGCTCAAATACCCTAAGGGACATTTTCCAGATCCCGGATCGTTTGTATATATCGTACATAAAATCAATATGGATGTTTTTTTCTGTATTAAGTTGAAATAAGTCAAAAATGTTGCAATTGTTAATGAGCTACTTCATTAAACCATTAGTGAACTTTTTTCCTTCAAATCGATAATGTTGTCACTTACCCACGACCATAAGAGTGAACTCAAACCCTCGTCGTACAGCCTTCCTATGAACCTGCTCCGGCAGCGACGCAAAACCGATATACTCGTCATCTTCCTGAAGAGACACAAAAATGCAAGAATTTATCATAAAGCAATCACATAATAACCCAACAATAGCGCACTACCTACACCATCTCTGCAAGTCAAAGGTTCTAGGTCCATTTTGTTCCTTTTGTTCAATACAAGGGGCAGATAGAATTCTTAACATGCAAAGATGACAAATCAGGTGTATGGAAAGGGTTCTCTCTGTACTACCGCAAACTGCTGTATTCAAACCGCGGTGTTGTGCGTGGAATATCATAAGGATCACAGTGGGCGATCACCCCAATTTTCCACTCAAAAATTCCTTTTTTCAGTGGTGGGCGAGTGTTTTAAGTAACAAGAGGGCCAAGATGACCCTATATCGCTCACCTTAGAGATCATCAAGATGATAATTTTTGTCTCATCTCACATACACAACTTCCGGACAACGTTCATTAAAAAAAACAATCTAAACATTGCTGGTAGTAGAGAGTTATACAAAATTTACCTTATGGATCTCTGATAAACAAAATTGGAGAAGATTGTATCATTATGAGACAATTCTACATACAAAATTTCAAAAGCCTTATGCCAAACAGTTTAGGAGAAAAAGATTGTACAAGATTTCCTTCTTTGTCTCTATATGAAATTCGATACCCACAACATAGGGTAAATTTTCCTTGTATCACAATAATTTGAAGTATTTTGGCAGAGGGCCTTGAAATGATTCTACTCACAAAATTTCAAAGCTCTATGCCAAACGGTTCAGGAGAAGAAGATTGTACAAGATTTCCTTCTTTGTTGCTATATGAAATTCGATACCCACAACATAGGGCCAATTTTCCTTTTATCACAATAATTTTAGGTATTTCTGTAGAGGGCCTTGAGATGATTCTACTCACAAAATTTCAATGCTCTAGGCCAAATGGTTCAGGAGAAGATGATTGTACAAGATTTCCTTCTTTGTTTCTGTATGAAATTCGATACCCACAACATAGGGTCAATTTTCCTTGTATCACAATAATTTGAAGTATTTTGGTAGAGGGCCTTGAGATGATTCTACACACACAATTTCAAAGCTCTAGGCCAAACAGTTCAGGAGAAGATGATTGTACAAGATTTCCTTCTTTGTCTCTATATGAAATTTGATACCCACAACATAGGGCCAATTTTTTCTTGTATCACAATAATTTTAGGTATTTCTGTAGAGGGCATTGAGATGATTCTACTCACAAAATTTCAATGCTCTAGGCCAAATGGTTCAGGAGACGGTGATTGTACAAGATTTCCTTCTTTGTTTCTGTATGAAATTCGATACCCACAACATAGGGCCAATTTTCCTTTTATCACAATAATTTTAGGTATTTCTGTAAAGGGCCTTGAGATGATTCTACTCACAAAATTTCAATGCTCTAGGCCAAATGGTTCAGGAGAAGATGATTGTACAAGATTTCCTTCTTTGTTTCTGTATGAAATTTGATACCCACAACATAGGGCCAATTTTTCTTTTATCACAATAATTTGAAGTATTTTGGAAAAGGGGCTTGAGACCATGCTACATACGAAATTTCAAGACTCTAGGCCTTATAGTTTGGGAGGAGAAGATTTTTTAGTAATTGTGGACGGACGGACAGACGGACAGACGGACAGACGGACAGACAGACGGACGACGGACGGTGAGCGATCACAATAGCTCACCCTCAGCACTTCGTGCTAAGGTGAGCTAAAAACATATGAGCTGTACTTTACTATGAATCCGCTTACAATAGTTTTGCTGCTTAATTATAGCCTTCAATCCATTTAGAGAGCCATAATAGAAATAGAAAATTTATTAAATGAAATATTCAATCTGTATAAAGGCAAGGATACATTCAAACATTTATAAAAAATATCACTTTTCTAACCTCAGGGATGAAGTTGTAAGTTATTATTACCAGTACAGAAATCAATTTTACTATCTCCATTCATAAGAAAGTCAATTTAAAATATTCAATGTAAGACCCCCAGGGAGGGCAATACATCCTCTCCATATACAGGTGATAAGATGTATCTTATTTTGTAAAAATTGTAAACCCTACAAAATTGATATTCGGCATATAAATACAGCAAAACCACAGTGGGGAATCATGTGACACAACAATCGAAGGAAATCTTCCATAATTCACTGAAAACATTACCAATTTGAACAATGATTCGAAGCAGAGTAGCTGGAATTCAGTCATAGATTTGCTGGATGTAATATATCTTTTAACCCTTTCCTGATCTACAAGATTTTAGGGTGGTCCAATTTAAAAGATGCAGCTGACAGCAAAATAGATAGTACTTTAGTAACAATTTGTGAATATCATAGCACAGAAAACATTGAGGCTTACGGTGAAAATGCTAAATATCAGCATTTTCATCTTTTGTCTTGATGTTTTTCCAATCCATTTGTATATGGGACTTCAAAACTGGCCTTGTTTGGAAAATTGTTATTCATCAGTTGACTTTTTTTTGATATTGTTTACAAAAGTTTGGTCAGACAAAATTTTACAGTTCTTCGCCATGTCGGATAAAGATATATACATCCAAAGTAAATAAGTAAAAATTGTTCAAAAGTGTTACAATTTTCACATAATTTGACAGATGCAGATAACATCTTGTTACATGCCATTTCCCGTGAATCTTATCTAGTATCACGGCCGCTTATCTACTAAATCACAACATTTTGTTGTGTATGAATAAAAGTTTAGAGGATATCCGGTTGGCAGTTAGAGGAGCCGACAAATCGGCGGGTGAAAGGTGAGTCTCGTCTTTTAATCGAACTGTTCTTGTTTCTAGCTCGAAAATCAAAAATCGGAGAATGTCATACAACCCTTTATTCATTTTCACATATTTGTGAGCCCCATCCAAACCCCGATTCCCAGAGATTGAACGGGAATTCATTTTCTCCCGTTGCAAGGGTAGCCCCAATATTGACATTTCGTCAATCCTGATGAGCGTTTGTCCACTTTCTGAGGATCAATGGCCCAAAACCTGTGTGTATTATAAAATAGTTGTATGTAAATTACATCGTGCAAACAATATTTTAATAACTTACTGTCGATCTTTGAAGAAAATCAGTTCTTCCGGTCAGTTTGTGCGTTGGAGGATAGGTTGTGAGTAAGAGGATAGGTTGTGATTTAGAAGACAGAATGCATTCATCGCATTCAATACCATTTGTCATTGTTTATATGCGAATTAAGCCAAACCGAAATACTCTCATTACTAGACTAGTCTTGTCCAAAGATTAAACCCTTATTTCGCTTAAGAATCACTGTGTCATTTTTAGGTCGGGAAATCTCTTTGAGATTTTCACGTCCTATAGCGATCCAACGCTTCTAACGCTTTTCTACGAAAATCTCGTATCTGCCGCTTGTTTTAATCTGCAGATACGAGGTTTTCGATATAATTTGGTCACCGCATAGTCGTTCAAAATGTCTGAGTCCGCCGAAAAAGTAGACCTACCTATGAACAATTCAAAATTACTCAAATTACATAATCATCGTAAAGACTTTCATTTCTTAATTGTTTTATCAAAACAATGCAGCAGTTTGCTCATAAGTGCGAAAACTATCAACTTCTCTTTTTGGCGGAAAGGTTGATTCGATCTATTCTAACTGGTGTGGCAGACTAGAGCAGACGAGAATTTCAACACCAAATTACTGCGCCACACAGTTCGTGTAATCGGACATTTCCGTGAAGCACTCGTAGATTCACGGAAAATCTATTTATATCATGACTCTAGTCGAGTCCTTCTCCTTGTTCAATTGCTATGCGCACAATCGCATTTTACAACACATGCATTTTATCGGGTTATACGCTCACGTGTTAACACTTCGCGGTGTAAAGCTAGTCTCCTATGCTTTGACCAACTAAAGTGTTACCGTAACGGCGTTGACGGACTTTGAGCCGTCTTGAGTACATACATGTACAACATAATTTTCGTAATTTATTCATCCTTATTAATCTAGGCTTAGGTTTAACAGGAATTTAATCATCTTTCTTCGACCTGGGCTTGAGATATATGCTATTTATGAGTTAATTGTAGGCCTATGTCTCTGCAGATGATAGGGGTGATAGAATTATCTCTTTCACAAACGACAGAAAGAACAATTGAAAGTGAAAGCTAATGCGAGAAGCAAAGAGGACAGCAAAAATAAAAAGAAAGCAAGATCTATAGATTTGTGTGCAGAAAATACGAGCTCACTTTTTTTCAAATTCTGAGTTTAACGCACATATTATTAGAATTGTTGATCAATGTTTGTGGTCTAACCTTTACCATTATTTACAATGTGCTATATTGTAAATTTAATTATCTAAATCTGGTTAGTTCTCATGCCACTTTTGTGAACCATATTAAATTTAACTTCATTCCTGATTCTGAATTTTGCTCAGAAATTTTCCCGTCATAATATTAATATTTTTCATCGTGCAAAGTTTAACCTTTCCTAAGCAGTAGAATGTAAAACTGCTCTCAGGCCCGTAGGAAGCAATTTGATAAGGGGAAGGGCTCAAAACTCTGTCCGGGTTAGTGTCTGAACATCTTAAGGGCTAATTGGCCTTTTCTTCAATTTTCTATGTAAAATGAGGAAAATTCGATATTTTTGACCAACATTTGGGGCTTATCCCATCCCGTAGCCCCACCTGTCCCTACGGGCCTGCATAAAAAACGGAATACTGTTGCTACATGTAATGTCAAGTTTGTGTTGATAATTTAGATAAATATTAATGTAAAGTTTAGCTGAAGAATTGTTGAAAGACAGATTGAGACAAAGAAAAAATGTTGAATATCAAAATGTTTTCGTTTTGCCACAATGTATCCTCAAACCTTGTTATAATGGATATCAAAATGATATAATGTTTTACAAACTGTTAACCCAGACAATTCATTAAGGCAGTCCATCCGTAATGAGATTCATGCGACGTCGGATCTTTTCTGACGACGCCCTAAATATTTTTAACATACGGTTACCCGTTCAACACGGTCACGTTACGGGTTAAAAGAAATCGACACTTTCCATCACCGAATGTTTACGACATCACCCGAAAAAATACGACATCGTGTAATGGATTTGGTTTATTGGGGTTTTACGCAGTTTTCAACAACTAGGGTCATATCGCGGCGGACCGTGTAATGGAGTAGATCTATATTGTTGAAAATTACCCTTTCGTCTCCTATGATTTCTTTTCTAGAAATATCAAATTTTTGCTTATGTTAACTCGGGAATTAGAGTATAAGGATTAATTTTAATGTGCAATCAGATAACAACATTGAGAATATTTTACGAATTCAATGTAAATTTAAGAAAATTGACCATTTACTGTATTTCGAATCCTCTGTTTCCCGACCTTCAGTACTATCAGTACTTTGATTATTTGATAGAGTACGAGTTCATTGTGATATGATATAGAAAAAACCCTTTTTACACACCAGTTATATGTATCATATTATTACATTATCTCATCTAAATGAATGTAAGGTTCTTACTGTGCGTCTTCATGTGAGCTTTTTAACTATTCAAAGTAAATACTGTGCAATATTCGAATCATTTTTGTATGCTCTAAAGTAGAATCTAGCCTCTTTAAAGGGACATTTCATTCCAATTTCAATTTTTTAAAGTATGTCTTGATGCCAAGATTGGTTATTCTAATGAGTATAAATTCTATTAGTTTTTTTTAAGTTGTTGCCAATAAGCGAGAAACACGCATTTAAAATTGAGTCATAATCGATAAATTGCATATAAATCCGAACTGTTGTCCACAACAATTTGTTCAATTTTAACACAAAAATATAAATTTCTCGTAAACGGCGCAATATTTTGGCTTGAAATTTTCAGAATTTTCATTAGGAAATAGGCTCTTTCAGATAAAAATAAAAGTGAAATTTATGACAAAAAATTCTGAAATGTCACTTTAAAATATAATGCGTAAGAAGTGGAAAAACCGGAGACAATAAAGACGTGTCAAAAATACAGGTCTGTAAATCTTGTTTATCCATAGATCTTCTTGTTTATTGATTCAATATGTTTAATATTAAGTCATCAATCATATAGGCCTACAAGTTGCTGATTAACAGTAATCTCTTCTTTTGTGTCAATACTTTACAATCCCTTTCTAATGAGTATGTTATACCATGCCTTGTATGAGAAAGGGTTAAAGAATCCCATTTACACATTATGTAAAAGCAACGGAACAAGAGAAAGTCGATTTCCTTCATAAAGATTTCTTCAAAAATCCTATCCCATAAAAGATATTTATTTTATAACTCCCTTGTAAAATAGTTTCGGAAAACATCGAGAGAAAGAAGAAATTGTTGATTATCAGCCCTTCCCTCAATATTAACGCCCTCAAACATATACTATTGATAAGTTGCTTAAGTCACCCAGTCTATTTTGGATTCATTCAGATCGTCTGCAGTACTTTTTATCATGATCCGTTCTAATATCTTGTACACCGTAAATTTCTTTTACCCTTTTCCAAGCATCAGAAATTTAGACTTTTAAATCGGAAGCGACTTAATACGACAAAACATTTATCAATGAACGTGGAATTATAATTTTAGTAGTAAGTACACCACATAGGATGTTGATGTAAGAGGACAAAATGCTGTCTATCAGCAATTTCTCCTATTACCTCAATGCAATCCTGACACTCTATCCCCCACAGACTTCAAAACCAAGACTTGCTTAGAAAAGGGTTAACCCCTTCCAACATAAAATATAGTCGTTACACAAAACTTATTATTTATACCACATGATGCTATACTCTATCGTTTGATATTAATCCATTTATATAATGTCATGCAGTTTATATATTCTTAGATATGGTTGTTCGGTAGAGATATCATGACTTTTCCTATTTCGTTTCGTGGAAGAGTCGGATGTCGATCTCACACGACCGACACTCATTATGGAGGTTGCGGGAGCCGGGACTAGCTTTCACCTTCTCTTCCAAAAGAAAAGGAGAAAACATGGCCTCTGCACCTGCCACCGTTTATACTGATCCACAAAGAACCATAAACCGTCACTCACAGCTAAATACACGACTTCTCAAGGTGACATATAGGCCCATGGGGCCGGGTGTTTTTCTTATTTCATTGTTTTTCTGAACTGTTAAATATCATGTATACAACACATGTCACTATAATAATTAAAATTTACTTACTTACTTACTTACTTATACTTCTCACATCTATAACTCTTTATAAATAAAGCAGTCCAAAATTGTGTCATTTTGAAAGTACTTTTGAAAACAGCCATTACCAAATTGGCTAAATATTTGACTTTTCCGAAGCAAAAGATGTAGCAGACAAGAATATCAGGTGTATGAAATTTTAAAAAGAGAACGCACAAACGCCCTCTTAACTTTAATTTTCATTTTAAGTTATCACATGCCGATGGGCAGACAAGCAGACAATGTTAAATTGTTTAAATGTTTAAATGTTAAACTGATGTATCAATTTACTGGGCGTGAAAATACGTTATGCCATTTCACTCACCCTTTGATAATAGACATATCACATAGATATTTCGGATTGGCTTATTAATTCGCATATAAACAATGACAAATGGTATTAAATGCGATGAATGCATTCTGTTTTCTAAATCACAACCTATCCTCTTACTCACAACCTATCCTCTAACGCACAAACTGACCGGAAGAACTGATTTTCTTCAAAGATCGACAGTAAGTTATTAAGATATTGTTTGCACGATGTAATTTACATACAACTATTTTATAATACACACAGGTTTTGGGCCATTGATCCTCAGAAAGTGGACAAACGCTCATCAGGATTGACGAAATGTCAATATTGGGGCTACCCTTGCAACGGGAGAAAATGAATTCCCGTTCAATCTCTGGGAATCGGGGTTTGGATGGGGCTCACAAATATGTGAAAATGAATAAAGGGTTGTATGACATTCTCCGATTTTTGATTTTCGAGCTAGAAACAAGAACAGTTCGATTAAAAGACAAGACTCACCTTTCACCCGCCGATTTGTCGGCTCCTCTAACTGCCAACCGGATATCCTCTAAACTTTTTTTCATACACAACAAAATGTTGTGATTTAGTAGATAAGCAGCCGTGAGTATTGTCCAGCAAGATTAACCGGGGACATCTGCATATATGTAATGACCCCACTTCGGCTTTGTTTTGTTAAGACGCTCAACTAACGGGCTTTACGCACGAAAATTAAGTTGTCCCGGGTTAACCTTGTTGGGCAATATTAACATCATTTGCTTTGTTAACACTTTCCAAAACAAGTTTTGGTTTTGACATCCCTCATCAAGCAAAATTTAACCCTTTCCCAAACGGCAAAATTTTAGGGTGATCCACTTCATAAACTACCACAACTGACAAAATGGATGTTATTAAAGATCGAAATTGTGTAAAATATGAGACAGAAAATATTGAGACAAAAGGAGAAACTGATGGTTATCAGCAGTTTCTTCTTTTGTTTTAATGTTTTCCCTAGCCTTTTCTATCAGGGACGTCAAAATCAGGTATTGTTTGGGAAAGGGTTAATATGCAATGACAGAAAAATAAGAAAATGCTGAAAATTTGCATTTTCTTCTTTCCGTGAAATACTTTCCATGCTACAAAATATCATATTGCAAATGTACATTAATCAACATGACTTTTATTTGTTGTCTGCTTTCAATTTTAACCAGTCAAAAGTTTTTGTGTCTGGGAAAGGCTTTAAAAGTTGAATATGGCGTTTAAGGTTTACGAACTGAGAATGAAAACATCACTTTCTAGCCATATGAAATGCATCAAATTACACACACTTGAAAATGCACTTCACATAAGTTGATTCACCATGCCGAATTTCAAGATTATGCTTCAAGAAGAAAATAATTTACAAATATTATTTTACTCTATATTCATATGCAAGGGAGGTAATTTTGAACATGTTTGTCAAATATTTCCATAAGTATGCATTAATTAAAAATTCTAAACCATACAAAATGCTTATATTTGTATTTGGAATGGAAAAGTAACCTATTTTAGGAATTACCGACACTTTTCAAATTTCGCCTCTAGCTCTTCATTTCATTCTCAGTTCGTAAACCTTACAACAATTGCTTCAAGTCTATCTGCAATAATTCACTGAGAAAATCACTATAATTTATTCTCATCATTCAAACCATCAGACTGAAGTAAATATCAGCCTTTATAATGTACAAATGTAGTACTTCATAAGAATATTTCAAAGGCATTTTTGCAAGTCAATGATACTAAGAGTAAATATGAAAATGATAAAAGACTTAGGGCATTCCATCCATCATTCAATACCAAACACTTTGTGCAACATGGGGTGTCATCCGTGGCAACCGATATTGATAATTGTATACCTTGCCACGGATGACGCCCGCCATTTCACAACATATTTGGTGGATAATGATGGATGGAATATCTTAACCCTTTCCCAAGCAAGACCTGGTTTTCAGGTCCCTAATAGAACAGGCTTGGGAAAATATTGAAACCAAAGAAGAAACTGCTGATAACCAGCAGTTTCTCCTTTTGTCTCAATATTTTCTGTGTCATATTGTACACCAATCCTTTCTTTTTTTACTTCAAAATTGTCGTCTGCAACACCTTTCTAATTGGAACAGTCAAAAATTATGTCGTTTGGGAAGTAAAGTTAAAACCTTGACATAATATTCTATGTCTGCAATGGCAACGAATTTTGTGCTGAAAATAGACCTGGTTTACCGTTATGTTTTGATAAACCGTCGGTGTTATTATAAAACCTTGTAACTACGGTTTGGATCAAGCCGTAGTTATGCAATGTTATAACAACACACACGAAGTACTATTTGTTTGTCCGAAATTACGTCACGGTTAACCAGATAAAATCATTCCCTATTCTCTTTTTTGAGCCTCCTAAAAAGTAGAACTTTCAGACACAAACTTTGTTTTAAAAGTAACGATATCTTTGTATAAAATGACACATTTTTTCATAAATATGTTCAGGTGAGGTTAAACTTGACCACTTGGCCTGTATAACTTAACCTAACTGACCCATCATCATCATCATCATTAGTCAATTAACACAGACATTTTAATCATCATATACATCATTATGTGTGACTGCATCCTTGAACTTTTCACCACATTCATCAAAATCTAAATTCATAACTTAGTCAGGACTAAAAATGCTGCGAAAAGATTAATTTTGAATGTTTGAAGAAACCATGGTTTCCGGTGCAGAGTCAGAGCTAGAATTGTGAATTATTCTCTCATTTAAAGGCACACACGGAGAACTTTATCTTGTCAAAATTGGTAGAGTATAAGATGAGAAATTAAATAAATATGCATCCTTGAAGCGAACGATTTTTCAGTGTGAATGCTTCCGAGGGTTACCCACCGTGCTCTTTAAACTTGAGCACAAATTTCTGTACATCAACTTAACTAGAAGACCTGAAGGTCTTGAGTCGCTCCACAGGCCTGAATTTCATGTAATATTTAATCCAAGTTTTGATTAGATTGTTCAATGCTTGTGTTTCATAGAGCTAAAAGAAAGTGACAAAACTAGATTGTTCAAAATGTGTGGTTCTTGAAGCAAAGAAAGTATAATTACATGTTTACCATTTGAGAAAGGGTAAAAGGAAATGGGAGAACATTCTAGCTTAGGATGTCACAAGCAATTAAAATTTTCCTTCTTCCCAACAGATCTAAATTAACAGAACATTGATTACTCCAAAATATTTCATATTTCTAAAAATAGATTTTGAGCTAAAAATAGATTCTGGGAAAAACCCTTTTCCAAAAATAATGCAAAAGGGTGTCAAACCTGAATTTCTTGTAATATCAAGTACAAGTTTTCACTAAATTTTTCAATATGTATTGCTCTTAAAGCAATTACAAAGTAACTAGAAAGCTGAAAATACATTCATATATGATCTATTAGTTACCAAGCTTTGCAACAGTCTTTATTAGAGTGAGTTTGGCTGTAAGAGTGAAAAAAAAGTCACAATTAGCAATTTTGTCAAATTGAAAGGCATATAACTGATGATTTTATATTCCTATCTAGCTAAGAATCACACTAAAGCAAGATCCTAACTTCACCTACATCTTGTTTAAGTTTTGACCTGATTATTCAATATTTGTGGGTGTAAAGAGTGTAAAATCAAAGTCAAAAACAACAATTTTGTCAAATTCAAGGGCAGATAAATCATGATTTAAGATTCATATGAAGCTGAAAATTACACCAACACAAGACCTTATGGCCAGTAAGATAATGTGAAAGTTTCGTGTTGATTGGTGGATATTTATGGTTGTTTGAGTAAAAATAAGGTCAAAAATGGTAGTTTTGCCAATTTCAAGGGCACATAACTCAAGACGTAATATTCAGATCAAGCTGAAAATTGCGCTCAGGCAAGATCTTATCAGCACCAACGTTCTGACCAAGTTTTGTTTTGATTGATCAATATTTGTAGTGGCTAGAGTGAAAACAAGTGAAAACAGTCATTTTTTAATTCAAGGGCAGATAACTCCAGACTTTATAATTCAATCAGAATTAATTGAAGGAATCTGATAGAGGACCACCTAAGGATCATTCCTGTGAAGTTTGAAATCCATCAAGTAGTTTTTGAGGAGAAGATTTTTAAAGAAAAAGTTGACGACTGGACGCACGGACGCACAGACGGACGGACGGACACACACACGACGGACACAACGCCATGACAATAGCCCGCTGGCCTGAAGGCCAGTGGAGCTAAAAATGTGATAGAGAAATATTTGCAAGGTCATGTAAATAAATGAGGACAAACATCTCTGTGAGAGGTCAGAGAAAAGTGAACAACTTAGAAAGAGGCTGACTACCTGCAGTGTCCGTTTATACATCTTCTATTGTGCAATACCCGGGTCAGCTATCACAATGTACCAAGTTTCACAATAACCGCACCACTGGAAACCTTCTAATGATCTCACATCTACTGAATAAATTGTCCTAATTACTGGTTAAATTTTGAGATGCAGTTGATGCTGAAATATTGTAATTGCATACTTGAAAGGTAAGTAGCACAAGATTATTAAGAGTTGCTGCACACCAAGGGGTCAAGAAAACTTACAATTATAGCAACACTAAATCCCTTGAAGATACTATGCAAATTGTGATGCACTATACATGTATTATTCTTGCACATTAATTTGCTAGGACATTTAAGATTACAAACTTGTAACAATACAAATAGGTGGTCCAACAGGTAAAAAAATTTAGTGGTGTAGTGCAAAAGCATTGTATGTGCAATGCTATTATGCGCATACCGTCGTTTTTCAACAAATACCTTGTAACTGCAGCTTAAAACAAGCTGCAGTTACACGGTTTTTGTTGAAAAGAGAGCATGAACATTTACAATAGTTTTACAAAATATCACTAAAATCCATGTATGTTGTTTTGTTTATCCTCACACCAAACCAAACACATTTTTGCACAGATTGCAACTATCTTGTCACCAATTAAATCCTCTTTTTCAAACGTTTTGCCTTTCATAGCCTTATAAAGAAGATATTAATGTATCAAAAAAAATTAGCATAACTGTTCATGATATGCATAAATGATCTTCTATAAAACATATTTTGCAAGACGAGAGCCTTAGCATTCAACACTTTCCCAAAATTAACCCTTTCCCAAACAAGACCTGGTTTTGATGTCTCTAGTAGTAGAAATGGCTTGGGAAAACATTGAAACAAAAGAAGAAACTGCTGATAACCAGCAGTTTCTCCTTTTGTCTCAATGTTTTCTGTGCTATATTGTTCACAAATTCCTTCCTTTTTTACATCAATGTTGTTGTTTACAGCAGCTTTTGAATTTGAAGACCTTAAATTTCGTTGTTTGGAAAAGGGTTAAAGAATTTTATACTTATACAAATTGACCAAACGCCAATCGACAGATCGCTCCGCCCAACATAGAATTTAAGGCAAACAATGGGCATGTGGTCGTTAATAGGGAACGATTTTATCCAGTTGATCGGACAAACAAAATTGTATTTCGTAGTTGTTGTAATAAAATCTCGTAACTATGGCTTGATTAAAGTCGTAGTTACGAGATTTTATAACAACACCGACGCCGTTTATCAAAACATAACGTCGAACCTAGTCTATTGTTAGCACAAAATTCTTTGTCGATTGTTTTGATTGTCAGTCGATAAATCGATACAAAACCACGTGCAACGATGAACAATTGGGGCATGACATTTTTGTCCTCGTCCATTGGCTAATCGATGTTTTTGATTGACAGTCGGCGTTTGGTCAATTGAAAGGTGTTGTTGA
Organism: Fragum sueziense; assembly: GCA_963680895.1. Taxonomy (NCBI): domain Eukaryota; kingdom Metazoa; phylum Mollusca; class Bivalvia; order Cardiida; family Cardiidae; genus Fragum; species Fragum sueziense. The sequence goes on along the minus strand of CAVMGG010000906.1, from coordinate 10,886 downwards.
CCACAAAATAAATGATACATGTACTTCAATTGTACATTCTGTTAAAAGTCTTGGCATTGAAATCATTTCGAGAACAGGAGAATATAACAATGGACCTTATCATTTTATGGATATGATTTTAATCAGACTTTAATTGCTCAATTAATTTCTACCGAGGGGCTTGAGAATTATGCTATGCCTTGATATACTCTTACAGTAGATGTGTATCAACCAAGATGAGCTGGGATCTGGAAAAGTGGCCCATATGACAATGATTTGAGACCATAGATCTAGAACAGTTGATGCCTAAGTACAGTCTGATCCCAATCCATTTTGCTCTCTGGCAGTTGCTACAGCCAAAGGTATGAGCTATCCCATTACCACACAGTGACTCTTTTTGACTCCCTACAAGATAATGGCCTGGGAAAACATTGTGGAAAATGAAAAAAATTGCTTGTGACAAGCAATTTATTCATTTCCCACAATGTTTTCTACCCCAAGGCATCGAAAAATGTAAAATTTCATAGGCCTAAAATTGTCTTCTTCAACATCTTTAAATTTGGAGCAGTCTAAATTTTGTCGTTTGGTAATGAGCTATAAGAGAACAGTATGGGTCTTGATCAGATTGTATGTACATGCAGGCTGATCTGGGTCCAATGTTGGTCTAAAATATGTCACAATTTAACCATTTACCAAGCAGGACCTGCTTTTGATGTTCCTAGTAGAATTGGCTTGGGGAAACATTGTGGCAAAAGAAGAAAAAGCTGATAATCAGGATTTTCTCCTTTAACCTAAATGTTTTTTCAGTTTTCAGAGCTATAATATTCACAAATACCTTTATCGACATACATTTTGTTGTCTGCTACAGCTTTCAAATTGGTCCACCCTAACTTTTTTGTAATTTGGGTAAGGGCCCATGATCCAGATCCTGGCTCAAATCTATGATAGCTACAAAGAATTTCACAAGAAATCACTATTATCTCTATTCACAGTTTAACGTCCAAATATTTGTACATATCCCAACATTTTTGTTAAACAACACAGGTTGTCGTAAAGTTATTATGCTATAAAATGTAATGTGCCTCAAGAAAATTTCACTTCATTTGAGACAAAAATTACGGTTTTCACACCTCACATCATTTTTGTTTAGTTTTCCCAAACAACAAAATTTCGGATTGCTAAAATTCGAAAGGAATATAGATGCAAAATAAATACAACTGTCAAAACCAATTTCCCTTTGATGGGTTGAAAATTTTAAGGAAAAGGGAGAAAATGCTGGTCATCAGCATTTTCTTCATTTTCCTCAATATCAAAATTTGTTTTGTTTGTGAAACTTGTTAAACAAATTTTTGCAAAACATTCACATTATTCAGTGTAAAATGCATCCTAAGTCAAAGGTTTACAAATCTGCAAAAGATGCAATGGGAAAACCTTATCATAAAAATATTTTGAGAAAATTTGTCAAATCTGTCATATTCATTACCCTTAACCAAATTAATCCTCTCAAATGACATTTTCGACTTGGCTAAATAGAAAGGAGTTGCATAAAAACCTGAAATTTTATTTTCATGGGTTGAAACCATTGATGAAAAAGGAGAAATTTAAATGCTGGTAATCAATATTAATTTTATTCTTTCTAACTTTGCATATTTTTTCAATATTGCAAAAACCATGCAGGTATATGGCACCAATACTAATAGGGGACAATTATACAATTTTCTTCAGCAACAAGCAATTTCTTAATTTCCTTCAATGTTTTCTACTCAAAAGGAACAAAAATGTACAATTTTAATCACTTGAAATTGTTGTCTGCAACACCATTGAAGTTAGACCAGTCTAAAATTTTGCCGTCTGGTAAAGGTTATAAGAAGATTGATATAAAGGCCTGCAGGTAGTGCTCATTGATATAAACTTTGGGAGGTGAAAACTTCACACACAAGCTACTGTATCCTTATTGGGGGCAATTTATTTATTCATATTCATAACTGACTGGTCATGCTAAAAGGTGACATTTGAAACATCTGATATAAACTTTGGGAGGTGAAAACTCCACACACAAGCTACTGTATCTTTATTGGGGGCAATTTATTTATTCATATTCATAACTGACAGGTCATGTTAAAGTGTGACGTTTGAAACATCTTATATAAACTTTGGGAGGTGAAGATTTCACACACAAGCTACTGTATCTTTATTGGGGGTAATTTATTTATTCATATTCATAACTGACAGGTCATGTTAAAGTGTGACGTTTGAAACATCTTATATAAACTTTGGGAGGTGAAGATTTCACACACAAGCTACTGTATCTTTATTGGGGGTAATTTATTTATTCATATTCATAACTGACAGGTCATGTTAAAGTGTGACGTTTGAAACATCTGATATAAACTTTGGGAGGTGAAAACTCCACACACAAGCTACTGTATCTTTATTGGGGGTAATTTATTTATTCATATTCATAACTGACAGGTCATGTTAAAGTGTGACGTTTGAAACATCTGATATAAACTTTGGGAGGTGAAAACTCCACACACAAGCTACTGTATCTTTATTGGGGGTAATTTATTTATTCATATTCATAACTGACAGGTCATGTTAAAGTGTGACGTTTGAAACATCTTATATAAACTTTGGGAGGTGAAGATTTCACATACAAGCTACTGTATCTTTATTGGGGGTAATTTATTTATTCATATTCATAACCAACTGCTCATGCTAAAAAGGTGACATTAAATGAAACATGTATGTATATTTGGGTTTTATGCCATCTTAAACTGCTATGGTCATATCGCGGCAACTGGAGCACCTAACTATGGATTCCTGTTGTTTCTCATACCAGTGCTATACTACAACACCCTAACCGAGCCTTCAGCTGCTCCCCCACATAGGTTAACTATATCAAACCATTGGTGGGTGACATTTTTGTCAAAAAAGATATTTGCCGCGGGCGGGTATCGAACCCAGGACCTCTCCAGTGAGAGGCAGATGTGCAACCAACTGTGCTATGGTTGCGGCCTTGACATTTGAAACATTTGATATAAACTTTGGGAGATGAAAGATCTTAGACAGGTCAAAATTCAAACACATTGCAGACAATAGTTTCGAGTGAATGAAATCTATATGTGAAGCACAGATTCCCCCAAACCCCCCATCCCCCACCCTTCCCCATCCCTTATTATATCAATTAAAAACTCTTACCGGGCGATTCCATTTGTAGGATCGTTTTTCAAACATATTTCCAAAATATTTCTTCAAAAATCTACACAAACTTGAACTTTTGACTCATGAAAGACATCAATTAGTTAAATTGACAGATGGTGTTATGGTTTGACAAAGATGTCTTCATTAACCCTTTCCCAAATGATGAAATTCAGACCATTTTAAATCTGAAAGAACCAAAATTGCAAAGAATTTAATGCAATTCAGTCAAAGAATGTTTCAGCTAATAAGAGAAAATATTGAGGGAAATGAAGAAAATGCTGGTTGCCAGCATTTTCTCCATTTCCCTAAATGTTTTCCAAAACATTTCAAGTGAAGTAGATCATAACAATGTATTGTTTGGGTAAGGGTTAATTTATCAACTATTATGCTAATGTTATGACATGACATGAATGTAGTCAAACCTTAATCATTTTGTCCTGAGGGTATTCCAGTCTAGGTTACCCCAAATACCAGACTACAAAATATTTTTGGCGGGTCCATTTTGAAAGCTGGTGCAGAGGACAATTATGTATAATTCTTTGATCAGTTAAAATTTAGTAAAAAAACATGAAACCACACCTGTGGAAAATTAAAACATTCTAATAAGCTGTATGCTGATCAGGACAGGGCGTCCAGGGTGCCATAAATGCAGTTTGTTTAACTGTAGTTGTAGCTGGTAGCGTCTGGGTCGGCTTCCGACAATCTTGTTTATCTATCTAGACATTTTTGTAACTACAACCTTTATGTTATAAATATTACATGTCGGTCGGATGCGTCCGAGAACGCTGTAACTACAGGTCTCCCAAGCTGTGGTTACGGTGTTTCCGGACGTAGCAGACGATATATTGTGTATTTCATTATCATTGTAAATGAGTCTATTATTCGGCAGCTTACGCTTTATGATCCAAGAATAACCGAACTTTGGAAAGCATTGAAATAAAGGAAGACAGTGCCTTAATCCAACTCATTCTCCCTTCCTTTCAACGTTTTCTATCCTAACATTTGCACTTCTTTATCTCTAGTTTCACTAATGATGCGGTTCCGGTATTTCTCCCTTGATCAGTCTAAAACTTTTGTTATCGGAGTACGGATTTAAACTCGTACACTGTATGCCATTGCATTTCGTTTCGGTAATGGTATGCGTGAGTGTAACTTCTTATTTGCTGCTGATATCTATTTTAACCCATTCCCAAATAAACTCTGTTTTTATGAACTTATTGATATGGAGGTATTGCAGGAAGAGAGGGAAATGTTGTAGCCAGCACCTTCTTCTTTTCGTCCAATATCTTCCAGCCTGCTTTGTTGAGAAACTTTGCATGAGTGTGTATAAATTCTATCGTCAGCATATTCTAAACTCAACTCCACATAAACCAGAATAACATTTTGTCATCTGGGAAAGGGTAAATATACAATCCTTGTCATTTCTGTTGTACATTTCTTTTCGTATAGTTTAGTCAAGTTCTGTTTGTTTTATCTTCATCTGTATTTTGTTTGAATTGTTTAAATGTATTATATCTTAAATTGCTCTTCTGTATAAGGAGGATTAATAAAATATATATGAGTTAGAGCATGACAATGCGATATTTTAATAAAGTCCTTAATTATCCTTAAATTTCCCATAAAAGACCTGGTTTGACTTCCCTAACAGAAAAGGCTTAGAAAAACATTAAGGTTAAAGAAGAAAATACAGTGAGACTAAGCACTTTCTCCTTTTGACTCAATATCTTCTATGCTATACTGTGTACAAAGTATCTTTATCAAGAATCATTTTGCCATCTGCAGCAACTTTCAAAATGGAATAGTCTGAAATTGTCATGTTTTGAAAAGGTTAACCCTTTCCCAAACAAGACCTGGTTATGACGTCCCTGATTGTAAAGGCTTGGGAAAATATTGAAACAAAAGAAGAAACTGCTGATAACCAGCAGTTTCTCCTTTTGTCTCAATATTTTCTGTGCCATATTTTACACAAATCCTATCTTTAATAACATCCAATTTGTCATTTGTGGCAGGTTTTGAAGTGGATCACGCTAAAATGTTGTTGTTTGGGAAAGGGTTAAATGAAATTACCAGAGTATTTGACAGATAGACAACAACCGATCCAGAGGACAACAACCTGGGCTATAACAATAATTTGATGTTTTCTTTGAAAATATTTGAGCTGGGACGTAGGAAAATCAAATAGGACCTTGTGGCATTTGATACAGCCCTCATCTATAGGCTTGATAATATATGCAGACATAATTTTGGGACACATTTTGATCTCTGATGTTTCTGAGTGTAAAGAAGGAGTTATAAAAGATCAACATAGACCCTGATCTGACAGCATTTATGCGAGCTGCTAGACCTAAATTGATGATGGTCTCAAATGTTACACCATTTTTTGTTTATTTACTCCAAGCTATCTAATCACTAAGACCTTTTCTATACAGCCCAGTTTATAGCTCTCACAGACATTTCTGACTTGTCTTGTCCAAACTCAAATTGTAGCAAAGGAAAAAAATAACGGTTGAAGGCATATTCTTATTTTTCTTCTCTATTTCTTAGAGTTTCCTTTTAACCCTTTCCCAAACTACAAAATGTTAGGGTGATTCAATTTGAAAGGTGGTTTGCATGACAAAACAAATGTCAACAAAGAAAGTATTTGTGTAATGAATAGGACAGAAAATATTGAGACAAAAGGAGAAACTGCTGGTTATCAGCAGTTTCTTCTTTTATCTCAATGTTTTCCAGGCCTTTTCATTTAGGGATGTCAAAACCAGGTCTTGTTTGGGAAAGGGTTAAATACAAAAATCAGAAACTTGGCTTATTTTGGGAAGTCTTTAATACATATGGGTCATTAACCTTCAAAATTATATTAATCTCTTTCAAACTTGACAAAAATTAGTTTTTGCAGATTCAAAGCCTTTGCAGAGAACATGAGTATAATCATACAACCAGCAAAAGTTTCAATGTATTGGCATGAAACACATTTGGGCAAAAGGAGAAAATGCTGATCATCAACATTTTCTTTTTTTGCCTCAATGTTTTCACATTTCCTTTCTAACAAGGACATCAAAGTCAGGTCTTGTTTGTAAAAGTGTTAATAGTAAATATTAAATTGTCAATAATTTCTCATTTATCAAAATGATGACTACCCCAAAGGCAATTGGTCATGGTGTACTTGTTTAACCCTTTCCCAAACAGCCAAATATTAGGGTGATCCACTTCAAAAACAGCCAAAATGAAAGTTAATAATGATAGAATTTGAGTAAAATATGGCATAGAAAATATTGAGACAGAAGGAGAAACTGCTGGTTATCAGCAGTTTCTTCTTTTGTTTCAATGTTTTCCCAAGCCTTTTCTATAAGGGACGTCAAAACCAGGTCTTGTTTGGGAAAGGATTAATACAGATAGGATCAAATATTGGTCAAACCCATTATAGATCTCGCTTATTTTGAACTTTTTGATTTATTTATATCAGCTTTTGATTTACATTTATTAGGAAACAAATTCTAGCAAATAAATTCTGAGCTTCAAAGTCAATTCTTATTTTATCAGTTTCTGAAACTCCTCTCAAATCAAATTTGTCTTATAAAATTTTGCCTTTAGGTAATGGGTTGATGTACTATACTTTGATTGCCATAAAAGATGTTAATTTGTTAATAGTAGAAAAAAAATATACATTCATAAATTTAAAGTTGAATCTTACCAATTTTTTAAAGCTCTTTGCTCTCTTTGTGAGCCTCCGTCTTGTCCTCACCATTGGTTTAGGAGCTTCATCCAAGTCAGCAAGTCTATCATTACCAGCATCAGCTGATGTGGCTTCAGTACCTTGAGACACTTTTGTCACACTCACACTATCAGTAAAATCACTCGCCAAATGCTTGATGTTTTTGTCAGATTCAAGTTTTGTTGATATATCAGCTGAAGTCTGGTCTCTCGGTGATTCTGTTTTATCCTTTGCCTTATGTCGACGTCTTGGTGGAATCACATAATTGTTCAAGTTTATGTTGTCTTTCCCTGTATTGCTACTATCTAGCAGAGACTCAACAGTTTTAGTTTCAATAGTTGGTGCAATGTCAGTCCTACTAGATTGTCTATAAGTGTCATCCTTTGAACTGAGAGGAACTGATGCAGTAGTATTACTATGAGACTCCTGTTTCTGTTTGTCAGAAATGGATGAGCCGGTGACATTACTTGATGTTTGCTGCTCTCTAGCTGATGCACTGTCTCCTTCCTTTGTTGGGAATGAGTATTTTGATTCTAAGTAAGCAGAGTATCTTTTTGTCGAACTCTGACCACCGGCTGAATCTGATGTAGCTAATGGTGATGTTGTAAAATTTGCAGCAGGGAAACTTGCCCTCTTGGCAGACCACTTCTTGTCAATGTCTCTGGTAGTTTTGAGGGCACCTGCGTTATTATTGGCATCATTATCAACCCCATCCAGCTCGTTAAGAGAGGGAGAACTTGTATTCCTGGGTACTCCAAGACGACTGAAGGCACTTTGGTATCGTTCTGAGTGTGTTCTGCTGACAGGTGTGAGACCAGAACTGGAAATGTTCACTCTGGTGGGAGAAGTAAGGGTACCACTTATTGGTCTGGTTAATGGTTTTGATGGTGAGCCACCAGTTATAAGTTTAGACCTGCTTAATCCAGTACCTATCCTAATTGGAGGTGTTTTATATGTACTGTTTGTTGCAGCGCTGTTAGTATTATCACCACTCATTGTTTTTACACTATGCTAATTGTTCAATCTCACATCTGCATGAAATAAGCCTATGTCACTCTATCTAAAATCTTTCACCTTTTCCTTTATACAAATGCACAGATAACAGTAAACATTCTGCTTAATTTTAATCTAATGAATACATTTTGTCATCCTTTTTTATTACTTATTTTGAAGAAAAATTGATGTTAAGTCAATAAAAGCATACATCACAAATACATGATCATTATACACGGTGGGGATTGTGCATGATGGGATGGATAACGAATACGGAAAAATTTGCCTCGCTTCAGGTAAGAAATTGTGCAATAATTTTCTTATTTCTGCGTCAATTTTCAAGCGGTTTGTTGCATGTACCCCGCATTACTGAGCTCTTTCCTCAGATATATGACTTGTTTGTAGAATCTTTGTACTTTGTCCAAAAATTGATCCCAACCGACCAGAAAATCGACAAAAAATCCAGGTCATTTTTCTAGTCGGTTGGGATCGATTTTTGAGAAAAGTACAAGGAGTTTCCCGATAAGTAATACATCTGAGAAAAGGGCTCAGTAACATGGAGTACATGCAACAAACTGCATGAAAATTGACGCTAAAATAAGAAAGTTATTGCACAAATGCTTACCTGAAGCGTGGTTAATTTGGCCGTAGTCATTACCATTTCACTTTCTGGTCGGTTGGGACAATATTTTTGAAAAAGTACCACGAGTTATCTAATAAGTCATACATCCGATGAAAGAGCTCGGTAAGGCGGGGTACATGCAACAAACCTTTTGAAAATTGACGCACAAATTAGGAAGTTATTGCAAAAAATCTTACCAGAATCGAGATTATTTTGTCCGTATTGGTTATCCATCCCATCATGCACAATCCCCACCGTGTTATACCTATGTTGACTTTGTAACATTGAATTTTTGTTCTGTTAATTCTTCCCACATTTTTACTTTAAAACCATCACACCAATTGCCAGTTTAATCAAATATGTATTCAGTTTCCTAAATTTATCATTCATGTATAATTAATTTGTCCAGAAAGACCACTTTTAGTAAACTTTAGTGGAGTATCGAAATTGACAACCATAATGCTCACTTAATTCGTTTTAAGTTTTTTTTTTCCACTTAATTAAATCATGCAAGAAAATAATGTATATTTTGCGTTACTTAATTTAGTATTTTGTGATTTTATCAACTTATATGGGATTTTATTTCCTATTTATTGCTTAGCTAACACTCACAAGATTAAGATTTGTTTCAACATTATATAAATTTTTTATAATTTAAGTCCATAATGTTGCGAGAGTGATTTTATTCTATTTTTCTGTCATTGTAATCTAGACATTCAAACCTTTTAAACCCTTTTCCGAACATGACCTTGTTTTAATGTTGATCTCAAGTAGAAAAGGCTTAGAAACAGACATCGATACGAAAGAACAAAATGCTGATAACCAGCATATCTTTGCACATATACAAGGTTTTTATACATTTACAATTATTGTAACTTTAACATCAGCAATTATTGCTTTCAATTTCAACCATGTGTTAATTTTGTAGTTTGAAAATTCACTGCTTACACAAAGTTATACATGTACAGTCAAATTGAATGATCACTTACAGTCATGATAAGCACATTATTACAAAATCTACATTATGTAAAAAAAACACAACTTCAAACAACTGTAATTTTTCATGTAATGGTTCACATTTTGCATAATGTAAAACAAAAAGATGCCTTTTGAAGCCCAATGAAATAAAGGCTTCAGAATTGTGCAAAACAAAGAATTGCTTGTGACATTGATTCATTTCCCACAATGCTTTCTACCCTGAAGCCTAAAGAAATGTAAAATTATGATAGCTTGGAGTTGTCATCTGCAACATCTTTGAATTTAGACTATAATCTAAAATTTTATCCTAATGGAATGTGTGGGAAAGGATACCTGATGCAATGTACAATCCGGTTAGGTTGAATAACAACATTTCAAACAGTTGAAAAACAGGTCTTAAATAATGGGTACGATAGGAATTGGCTGACGAGTTGCCTTGAGACATGCTTGTTATTGACTGAGACATGGAAGAGATGCTTCTCTTATGATGGGACATTTATCCCTATTGAGGTTGGTAAGCTGGTCTTCCTAGACTTGCTTCGTCATTTACCAGACCTCAGAGATGCTACTGCTGTTGCAGAGCAACATATATATATTCTGTGAGGGTGAAGCCAAGGAGGTCTTTCAAGACCTGCTCTGTTATTGCTTCACCTGAGCAGTGATGCTACTCGTAGGACTGTTTGTCTTCTATGGTGTTAGCTGTTTGCATGTATGGACGTTGGTGACATGCTTCTACCTGTTTAGAAGGCAGTGTGTGAGATGCAAGGAAGCAAGTCTCAGAAGAGTCGAGCTAATCGCCTTGCTGGTCTGTGGAGGCATGCTTCAAGGTGAAGATATGCTTTTCTCTGTGTAGACATCGAACTCGTTTTTCTGTGGCTGTCTGACGAAGCATGTAACTGGGTATCAAGTCTCCTGTAGACTTGCTTTTGTCTGGGTGGTCTTCCGAGAGTTGCTTGGACTCTTTTCCATCTATCCCTGACCGGTTTCGTTCTCGTGTTAGAACTCTTCAGAGGTGTCTGAGAAAGCTGGATGAGCTTTTCTGATGTTTGGTGGATAGGTGTGGGTTGCAGCTATATTTATACTCTTTGGTGCCGGTTGGTGCCGGCGTTGCTATGGTCCCACGTGATATGGAGAAATGGTGCCGGTTGGTGCAGGTATAGAGCAGTTTTGTGTACTGTACTGTAGTATGGCACAATGGATACTTATTGAGCGTCCAAAAAACGAAAGCAGAGCAAGAATTTCTCGTGTACTCATTTGCACAAAGATTCTGGCTTAATATGGCTAGAATATGCTTGTTTATCACAAGACTTGCCGTAGTAGCAAGTTGCTACGTGATACGACGTTAGCAACGTCAGAAGTGTATAGTTGCATTGTATGACGTTGCTATGCTCATGTTTGAAC
>CAVMGG010000905.1:0-97563 GCA_963680895.1 Fragum sueziense | reverse complement strand
ACGATCCAAAATTTTCTTGTGTTTTTGTAAAGATTGATTGATAATGATTGATTGCAAATTCTATCCTATCCTATTTTATATGGTTTGGGTTAAGGCTTGGGTTAGAAATCAAAATTAATGTAGAAAGAATCGAAAACTAGTTTAGAAAAAATAGCAGGGGGTGTGGGGGACGGCAGTCCCCCATCATGAATTTGCCCAAAACAAAGCACAACATTTATTGCGCCCGGTATACCAGAGGTGCGCCGATTGAAGATTGTTTTGTACCATTTGGAAAAGTTTTTGCATATAAATGTGTAGTTGCAATAATGTAACCGAAACCTTTTTATACGCCTGAAGGGTCGTATTATGTTATGGCCCCGCTCGTCTGTCTGTCCGTCCGTCTGTCTGTCCGTTAGGGATTTCTTGTGTGCGCAACTCCTACAGTTTTGATCGGAATATGATCAAACTTGCCACAATGAATCTCCATGGTGTCTAGTTGTGCATCCCGCTTACAGAATTCAATTAACTCTTTTCGCCCTTGAATTTTAAAAAAAATTCCCATTTTCTTGTGTGTGCAATTCTTCCTACAGTTTTGATCAGAATTTGATCAAACTTGCCACAATGAATCTCCATGGTGTCTAGTTGTGCACACTGCTTACGGAATTTAGATCATAACTGTTTTCGTTCTTGAATTATGTGCCCTTGAATTTAAGAAAAAATGCCTATTTTCTCAAAAATGCCCATTTTCTCCTGTACGCAACTCCTACAGTTTCAACAAAAATTTAATCAAACTAGCCACAATGAATCTCTGTGGTGTCTTGATGTGCAAACAAAACTTTGATAACTTTTCATGTTTGAATATCTGCCCTTGAATTGAAAAAATGGCCAATTTTACTGACAAGCCCCTCTTGGGCGTATATGCGCCGCTCTGCGAAGTTGAATTTTGATCTGGGTTTCGGTTACAATTCTTCCTATTTATTGCAATGGAGCAGGTGCTGGAATGATTCATTCCAGCAAGTTAAGCATAGTCAAACTTCGAAAAAAAGCTATGAAATGTAGTAAGAATGATACCTGACAAAAGGTTGACCATTTTTCTGTCAATCCAGCATAGTTTTATATTGAAATCATGTTCAAATAATGTTCAATTTCCATTTTAAAGCGGAGTACCCACCCATTTTATTCTACTGAGACTTGAATTTTCCACTGGAAGAAAAAAATTGAAAACAATTCTTGTTGATAATTTTTAACCAAATTTGTGACATGGAATATGTTTTTATGGGATTTACAACTGATAAGATATGTTGGTATTCAAAAAATGTTGGTATTCAAAAATTTATGCTAGAAAATATGTTTTCCCCGTTTTTTGCTTGCTCCAAGGAAGGAAGAGGGTGGACTCGTAGCCACAAACCATAGAGTTTAAAGAGTCTTCGAGGCCTCAATTGCAGTGCATAAGCTCATTTGAGCTTCTTTGGCCCTTTTTGTTAATATTTTCCCGGAGTTTGTGTTCCAGTTCCTCATTCAGTATGTCCTTTGTCTATTTACATCAGTATGAAACACTGATGTCTCATTATCAGTTTGACGGAACTGACATTTATTTACACTAGCATATTTTTTGTTTATTTACACACTAAACCAATAACCAATACCCATGGATCATCAAGTTTGTGGCTACGATATCGCAGCTAATAAATGTGAGGCCGTTGAGCCCCAAATTGAATAGTTACTCCAAGCTGCATGATTGCCAGTAGTTGCAATGAATGTGTGAAAATGCCTTGTAAGGGCCCAGCAAAATAATAAGAAGAATGTAAATGAAACCTTTCTGAATCTTGATCTGGGCTTCTGTTTTGAGTACACCCACAATCCACGGACACCTGTTTGTGGATACGCTGTTGCCTGCAGCTAGATTGTGAGCGGCTAATGTACACTACAAAATGAATATTGGTTAGATATAAAAAGCTGACTGGCTGACCAGGTATTGGCTGACCACATGGTATAAAAAGCTGACCACTGATTCTCTGACACTAATTACCTGGGTTTACATGACATTCTAGACTGTTATTTCTTTTCAGAATTTGTTTGAAGGAGCTGACACCTTTCTTAATTTTCAAAAGAGCATTAAATAGTAGCCAGACAGCTGCTGCATTGAGACCATTCTACTTCTCAGTTCATCCAGATTTGTTTGGAAGGTTTCCAAGAGAAAGGGTTAGTGAAGACAGGGCTCAAATTTCAACTAGCATACTGGCAATTTGATAGTCAAAAATGAAAATTGCAGGTCATTTTTTCTACAAGATTTTTTTTGCAAGTGAAATAAATCAAGAGAAAATGAAATGTCACTGCAAATGCGCATTCCATTGTGACATAAATGTGATTTTTAAACTCTCTGCGAATAATATGATAATTATTATTGTTCATCATGTTTGACAGCGTTTTTGCAAGTGAGTTTATCTTTTTGCTAGTGGTTTCAGAAGCAATTTGCAAACTTTTGCCAGACAAATTTGAGGGAAATTCTAGCTCTGGAAGAATATATTGGTAACTTGTAGAGATTCAGAGCTGCAGATAAGAGGGGCTTATGGATTATCATTTTTAACCCATTACCAAACAACAAAGTTTTTTAAAAGCTTGTCCAAATTGAAAAAAGTTGCAGTCTTGCAAACAACAATTGCAATGTGATGAAATTTCAAAATTTTACGACTGTTGGGGTAGAAAACATGGTGGGAAATGAAGAAATTTTATTGTCACAAGCAATGTCTTCATTTTCCACCATGTTTACTAAAGCCTTTATCTTGTTGTGCGTCAAAACACGTCACTGAGGGCTAATGGATTTTTAAAATGTGATAAATAATTTATTGCTTATCAAACCCAATGCTGTGGGTACTCAGATTAATCGTCTCAGCAAGATGATTCATATGAGAACACACAACATGGCGTTTGGATTCGAAATAACAAAATTGGAATCTCACCCCTCTTATCTGTTGCTCTAGAATTTTCTTTCCTATTCTTGTCTCAATATATCAATTCTCACACAATTACTTTTTGACATCCCACTGGGAAAACATTGTCAAAAATTGTAAAATTTCTTACGCTTGAAATTGTCAACCGCAAATACATCTTCAAATTTCAAATTGGTCACTTGTTAAGTTTAAAATTTCATCATTTGGGAAAGGGTTAACTTATGTCTTTTTCAGTCTGTTAATGAAGAATCACTGAAAACTCTTCATGAGTATGTATCCTCGATTCAAGCCAAGCGATCCCTGACTTTGCAGCCGATAGATCTTGTGTTTTATTTGCGACAGATCAACACCTTCAATAACACAACAGGTAAGATTTTGCCAAATGATCCATCATTTACAACTTTGTTGGTCTGTTGTATTGATCATAAGATATATTCATTCTTTGGCAGGCAACATAGACAATGATCAGCCTGTATACTTTGTATGTGCAGCTTGATCTATTATTCCATGGGCTTTTACAAAGCCAGATAAAAATTATTTTCTATATGTATCATTTCATTTACTGTATCACAATGTCTCCAATTCATGAAACGTGTGATATTTTGACAAGACAATTTTTCGATCAAAAGCTGTTCTCTTGTTAAAAATCCATTCCCATATAATTACGCTCTTTGATAAGCTTTAAAAATTTGTAACATCTTCGAATTGGGAAAGTCTGTAATTTTTAGCTCACCTTAGCACGAAGTGCTGAGGGTGAGCTATTGTGATCGCTCACCGTCCATCGTCCGTCTGTCTGTCTGTCTGTCCACAATTACTAAAAAATCTTCTCCTCCCAAACTATATGGTCTAGAGTCTTGAAATTTTGTATGTAGTATTGTCTCAATGCCCTCTACCAAAATACTTCAAATTATTGTGCTTATAGAAAAATTGGCCCTATGTTGTGGGGTTTAAGGTTTCACACAGAAACACAGTTTTCTCAAAGACTATTTGGCCTAGAGTCTTGAAATTTTGCATGAATTTACATGTCATAAACCTCTAACAGAACACTAAAAATCATCACATTGCAAGGAAAGAAGCCCTATGTTGTGGGTTCTGGAATTTTCAAGTGAGGAATTGTTTTGACCAGGTAGATTTTATCACATATCATTATTCCTAAAATAACAGTTTGGGTCTATAAATCAGATTATGCAGATCATAATATCTGATAAAGAATGCATGGAGCTACAGATAAAAGGAGGCAAATCATTCTTTATTTGATGTTTAAAATCTAAACGCTTTGTTATGGGTACTCATTTGAATAGTCTTGATTTAAGAATTTAAATGAATACCCTCAACATAGGGTGTTATAATATAAAAAAGATATTTTATGATTCTGAAAGCCATTACCCTCTGTTATCTGTATCCCTGAGGCACTTAACGTTTGTTTACTGATCTAGGGATCAACTAAATACTTTAACCCTTTCCTGGAAAGACTTTGTTTTGAAGTCCCTATTAGAAAAGGCTTTGGAAATTAATGAGTCAAATGAAGAAAATGCTGATTCTCCTTTTACCTCAATATTTTATTTTATTCAATATTTTATATGCTAGTTTATTGTAAACAAATCCTATTTGTACCGCTGTCAATTTTGTATTCTGAACTTTCAAATTGGAATAGTCTATTTCCTTTCTGTACCTTCTGTATGGGAAAGCATTATGCCCTTTCTCTACCATACACAGGTTTGCCTCACGGACAGAAAAGGCTTGTAAATGATATGGTAAAAGAAGAAAATGTTGATAACTTGATAGCCTGTGTTGTCTCATTTTGCCTCATCATTTTCTCTGCATTTTTATACATGAATGCAGTCTTTATCAACACCTGTTTTTATCATCTACAGCAGCTTTTAATTATGTCTTCTCTTATGTTATGTCGTTTGGAAAAGGTTTAACCATAACCAAATCCTTACTGTTCAATGAGTATTTCGCCTTTGTTGTGGGTTCCATATAAATGACAGAGGGCAATGTTTGACAATCTTTTCAAATTGTTAAGGCCTGAAGATAATTTTTTTGCCTCGTTTAAGAACTACAGAATTATTCCTATGCTTTAGGCTTTTGCATTTTGTACAGAAAAAAGTGCCTAGAAGTTGTGTGTCGTATTGCCTTGTTAAACAGAAGAGTTCAAGTTATCATTACGCTTTGAAAATAAGCTCTACCATGAGGTATTCTAGATTTTAAAAAGCAGGAACAGGTTTAAAATTGTCTTAGAATTTCCAAACCTTCTATGGTTTCTAAATATTATAGCCCATTTAGCCCATTGACCTCTTTCCAAAATTAATGCTTCGATTTGTCTATGTGCAATGGAAATTCAGCAAAATGTTGTGGATTTTCTGATTTTAAATACAGATATAGTGAAAAATCTTTGACAATCTTTCCCCAAATTGTGCTTTGAAATTAAGTGTGTAGCATTGTCAAATGACTCCTTTTCAAAATCCTCTTTTCAAAATCCTCAGAGATTTAAAAGGTTTGCTAAAAAGTATGTCTCAGGGCGCTCTAAGGTGAGCGATATAGGACCATCTTGGTCCTCTTGTTTCGTTTGGTCATAGTTTAACCATTTCAGAGTTGAAAAGTGTGCGGATATCACTGCAGTCCCATGATTTGAGAAAGACAGTGTCGACAATATTGAGTGCCTGCAACTTGCCTCTGGACTATATAAACAGTATATCAGAACAGTCTACTACATACAACAGCCCTATATTCTACCCACAGTGGAGTGAAAACTATCATGGCACCAAACCTAAACAGCCAATTAAGAGAACACTCAAGTAAGGTGCATTATTACTTGATTATCAGCATTGTTCTCAATGTTTTCCCAAACTGTTTCTAACAGGAAAGCCAAAATCAGGTTTTGTAAAGTGAACAACTATTAAAGAGTAAAGAGTTAAGATCTTTCATGTTAAAAAATACTCTGTCAAATATATAGCTTAACCCATTACTGCACAGTGACGCCTTTTGACTCCCTCACAAGAAATGGCTTTGGAAAACATTGTGGAAAATGAAGAAATTGCTTGTGACAAGCAATTTCTTCATTTCCCACAATATTTTCTATACAAAATGACCAAAAAATGTAAAAAATCACTCTTTTTGAATTGTTGTCTGCAACATCTTTCAAATTGGAACAGTCCAAAATTTTGTCATTTGGTAATGGGTTAATAAGTAAAATATTTTTAATTGTTTAGTACCTGTATAATAATGATATCATTTATACACAAAACTACAATAATTACAATATTTTTTTTTATTATGGATGATTTATTGAAAAGTTTTGTATTTTAGTGCTATACTCTTGCTTAAATACACACTTGGCAGTATTCCTGATGTATTTTACCTTTAAGAATCTGTCTAAAGGGATCAGTTTTTTGGCAATTCATTGAAGCTGTTATATATCATACAGAGTTAATCGTCATTGTAAATGCAAAACCTTGTATTTTGTTTTTGGAAAAATTTAAAGGAGGAGAAAAAAGTGTAAATAATAACTTTTCCGAAACTGAAATGTTTTACTTGAAATTTGGACACATTGTTCATAAATGATTTGTAATTAATACTGATCAGTCAAAATATCTCAAAACCTGCAAGAATTGTCCTGAACTGGGCACACAAGTTTGTACTTTGAAAATCACAATAATCAACGTACAAGGTTTTGTATTTACACCGACGTAATACATTTTAGCAATCAACCATATAAAACCTTTTATTGAAAGAACAAAGAAAATTCTTGTTGATCTTTTTCACCTTCAGCTTAAATGATAGACATGTTGTATCATTCAGGAAGTGGTTACAAGAGAATCATGAGAGAATCCAGAATTTTGTGGAAAGCAGTCTACACACACATGGTGAGGTGGACCGGCTGTCTGCCCAGATATTATCGGAGACTGGAGTAGCCTCTGTGAGGTGGGAGAATGTTTGGGGACTACAACATTATATAACATGTCTGAGGACTTTCCTAGGTCTGTGTGCCACACAGGGTAATAGGATGAGGAAAACTTTGGGAGGTAAGCATGATCCATTATGGTCAACTCTTTCCCAAAATGGACAGGGTTTTGACTTCCCTTATACAATAGGCTTTTAGGATTAGAAAAACATTGTGGCAAAAGAAGAAAATGCTGATAACCAGCATTTTCTCCTTTTGCCTCAATATTTTTTCTAGCTATTTTACATTTAATTCCTGGGTCTGTGGGAAACAGGATGAGGAAGGTAAGTGTGACCTGTCAAAGTTAATCCTTTCCCAAATGACAAAATTTTAGGGTGGTCCAATTTGAAAGTTGCTGCAGTCGACAAAATGGACATTGAAAAAGAAAGGATTTTTGTACAATATAGCTTAAGAAATTATTGTGACAAAAGGAGAAACTGCCTGGAAATGTGTTATTTTGAAGCAGATCAAAGAGAACAGCAGTTTCTCCTTTTGTCTCAATGTTTTCCAAAGCCCATTCTCTTAGAGACATCTAAAACTGGTCTTGTTTGGGAAAGGGTTAAAGGGGCCAGGGGAGAATTATTAAAAAAAGATATCGAACCTAGTCAGTTTGTGCTGGACTTTGTAGACTGACTAGGATAAAAATATTTTCACTGATTCACCCTAAGATGAATTTCTGGATATATAGAATGTTTTTCCTATCTTATATTGTGTTGTTTTTTTCTGACGTTTTAACTGTATATCTATAAAATTGCAAAATTTCTGTTATTGGGCTGTTACTTTTTTAAGATCATGTTTGATTGGTCGAGAAGTTATTGGAATGTTATTGAATTTTATAAATACACGAAATCATTCAAAACACACAAGTCATTCTACAAAAACACTTATTGTGTCATTATAAGTAATTGAAAAACAATCCCATTCAACCGAGGACGTCAATTGTTTAATGTTTTCATCTGTACAATTGTGACCTGTCATGCTAAAAGGGACCTTTTAGGATGTTTGAAAATATCGACCCTTGTCAGTCTGCACAGCCAGACTAGGGCCGATACTTTTCACTTTTATGTAATTTTCTGAATCTGGAATGTTTTTCCTATCGTATTGTGTTTTCATTTTTAACAAGTCAGATCTGATTCAACTGTGCTGAAGCTGGTCATTTGGTCAAAATTTGGATTTGGGATTTCTGATAAGGTCCCTTTTAGTGTGACGCCTCCCATTTGTATTTCCACAGGTCGGAACCTTGTGTTTGGCAACATAACTGGTGTAAACATACATGGTGATATAGTGATGGCGAGTGAAGATGTGCCGGAAGAATGGATAAGGGTAGGTCTTGTCATTTCTCTTTTTCTCTCAATGTTACTTCTATAAGGATGATTTAAACCAAAACTTGTTTTGAAGAGGAACCAATTAATAACAATAACAACATGGCTGGTGTAATGGATAAGGGTAGGTCTGCTGTGTGCTTGTCTATTTACCGTATAATTATAATTTAAATCCTCTTCAAAACAACACAATTTCAGGCTGATCCAATTTGAAAACTGCTTTTAATATACAATGTAGATGTTGATAAAGACTGAATTTGTGTATAATATAGCTTTGTAAATCATCATCATCATCATCATCATCATCAGTGTTTCATGTTTAACATGCAGGTTCTGAAGCATGGTCCACGTTAGTAGGCTCCCTTCCAGGTAACTGGCTCGCTGCATGCATGGCTGTCCTTACACCTGTCCTCCATCTGGTCTTGTCATGAGGGTTGATTGTTTTGAGATTCCATTGTTGGCGATCTTTCTCAGCTAGCTGCTTCCAAGTTGTTTTTGGTCTTCCTGAACGACATGTCCCATTGACTTTTATGCCATATGCAGTTCTGATAGACCCTTCAGATCTTTCGACATGCCCATACCATCTCAACCTACGTTCCCTAAGGATAAATTCCAAGTCCTCGAGGCTGAGCTTCTTGCGGAGATCGCATGATCTGGTGGTGCGGATATTGTCTGTTTTTATGCCGCATATCTGTCTGACCATGGCGTTGTCATTTCGCTGTATATAGTCTTATGGAGACGATTCCAATGAGTACCCACAACATAGGTTTTAGATTTGAAATAACAAACGTAGAATGCTGTTATATGTACCCACTCTTATCTGTAGGTCTGCTGAATTATCACTCAGATCCGCTTCGAAACAACATAATTCCAGGCTGATCCAATTTTAAAGCTATTATTTGGGTTTCAGCAGCTTTCAATTTGAGCCACTTTGTCCCTTGTTATTTTGGAAAGACTTGGCAGAAAATAAATATTCTGATCTGTCCCTTGTGAGAAAGTCTGATGTGCCAAGCAAAAAAGCGACCATTTTCAAAATAAAAATCTTAAAGGGTCTGTACAAGGGTATTGTATGAAATTTTGTGAACTATATTGTCTTAAAAAAAAGTATGATGCCTTAAATTCCAGCTTTTGGACACAGTTCGAGCATATGACCCTGTGATAGAAAGAATACCATGGATGGAAAATGAACTTTCTTGCCTTCTAAACAACATCAATGTGATCAGGACCCCACAACAGAAGTTTATGATGGCCCAAGATTATGAAGTTCTACTAAACAAAATGTTGAACACAGTTAGGCGATGTCATGGTCTAGTACAGCAAGAGTTAGGCGATCAAGATTTGTCACACCTGATCATGGTCACAGAAGGGTAAAAAATGGCTTCCAACTCTTTACATTTTCTTAAACAATGAAATTTTTCGAGTGCAACAAATGCAAATGGGTGAATGGCAGATTTCATGATTGCTAATGTTACATGGACGGAATATGTCCCATTCTAGTGTTACATAGGACAGAATTCCATAACCTTAGCATGGAAAAATACTTAAAGATTAGATACTTTATACTGTATGTGTTGACCTCAATCGATGACAGGGTCACATAAATAATCAATACATACTTACTACACTATATCATACCCAATATGCTCCTGAAGATAGAGTTACTAGGGCTTGCAAATTGCTAATGTTACTTGCTAATATTACAGGACAGAAAATAAACAGTGGGGACATTGTCGTAAGGAAAGGGCTTATTTTGATAATGTTATATAAAAACAATAAAATAATGATCGTTTCATAATTTTAAATATATTATGATTTTAAGCACGACTAATTTAAATAGCTTTATACATTATTTATTTTTCTATATGAATTTGAAATTAGGCACTCAGATTGGGTGGGAGTTAATTCTGTCCAAAATTCCGTCCATAATTACCAGTCAACAATGAATTTAACATGAAACAATACAAAATTATTTGTCAATTCTATATTTATATAATAAAATGTTGCACATGATATCATATTCAAGCTTAAAGAGTAAGTTATAAAAACAAATCAAATATTTAAAGCAATTAAACACTTTCTGTCCATGTAATATTAGCACTAATATAGTCTTGTGAAATCTGCCCTATACAAGAGAAAATATTAGAAAAGGAATAAAATTTGTATATCATCATTTGAAAATCATTGATAGAAAAGGAAAGAATGGTGTTTGTCTACATTTAATCCATTTCCTTATATTTCACCAAGCTGTATTCAATAAGTTTCCTGTAACTTTTAACTCCATCCCTATCAGACAAACAATTAGCCTGACATCCCGTAGTTTCGATAGCCTTATCTAAAACCATGGGCTTTTATATTTACAAACTGATTTAATAAAATTCTGACCATCTCAATAGATTCAAGAACCAAAGTTCTTAACAAAATTTTTGGAAAACAACATTTGTAAACAGACTAACAAAATAGATTGGCCAGAATTTTCAAAGACTGTCTACACACGGCGTCAAAGTGAGGCTCTCATCATTTCGATAGGGCTTTGTTTTTGTCGCTATATAAAGCACTAGGTTGACCTTATAACAATCGCAACTTTTTGGAAAGGGACTCGCTCAACCGCGGAAGAAATCAAGCGTCTTGAAAACTTTACTAGGACGGTACGAGCCTTGGATAAGGTTGAATGATTTTTACCCTGACCTTGATTTTCTAGTTTCTGTTTTGTTTTGCAAAAAATATTGTTTTTACGTGTAAGAATCAGTTGTCTCCAAATTTCTTTGACCAAAGACTTTGTTTGTAGCATAAGAATTTAGATGCACATGGAATTGTTCTCAAATTGTAAGCACTTCTGAAAATCACAAGGCTATCGAAACCATGGAACCTATCGAAAGCATGAGAGGAAAGGATATATAAAAGGATTTATCTTGACAAAACTTTAATTGATAATTAGTAATTTGTTCAGTTTTGATAAGCAACTAACATCAGCGCCTATGTACATGTTCACGTCTGGTTAACCCAAATCTCCTACATTTATGGATTAATTTGGATGAAATTTTCACAGAATATTCCCACAGTGACCTGACCATGTCAGGGTTTTTGCCATATTACACTGCCTCATGGAAAATGAGACTAAATGTAAAAAAAGCATTGTATACTGTGACCATATCCTCTTGTTACATGTATTGCAGGGGATCATCACCTCTTGCCTTGACTAACTGTGGACACATCATGATACCTTCATCTATACCAGGAAGCATTCTTGTAAACTTTATTGTTGAAAATAAGGAGAGGGCTGCTACCTTTCTTATAGACGCAAAAATGTGAGTATGATTCATATTGACACCTGTCAACCTTCTGCAACCAAGAGCAGGGTTTGACATCCTTTTCAGGTTTGGAGAAAGATTGAGGCTAAAAAGGAAATGCTGATAATCAACATTTTCTTGTTTTGCCTCAATATTTTCTTCTCAATAATGTATCATAACTATTTTTTTTTGTTTTTTGTTTAATAATTTATCATAGAAATTGTTTATTAACAATTGATGTGTTTTCTGTAGCAGATTTTAAATACGACCACCTAGCATTGTGTCCTTTGGGGAATAAGGCTTGTCAAGTTGACTACAAAGTTTTACACCATTCTAATTAAATTTAACCCTTTCCCAAACAAGACCTGGATTTCTTTAATAGCATCCATATTGTCATTTGTGGCACTTTTTAAAGTGGATCACCCTAAAATCTTGCCGTTTGGGAAAGGGTTACAGATGACAAAATAATGCCCTCCAAAAGTCCTTGGACAAATATTTCATTATGCATTTTTGCCCTTTTCCGTGGGTTTTAGAGAAAATGCCTGGATTTTTCCAACTATTTCTAATACAGGGAGGTAATTAAACACTCTCTAAGATAATTTTAGTACTTTTCCTCGAAATTAGACTTTGATTTATTGAAATAAATCAATTTTATGAAATATCCATAATTTACACAATAACGGACGCATAGATATTTCATGTCTGTATCCAACCTGTTGAACCAGTTTTCGAAAGCAAATGGAAACATCATGTAACTGGTGACCAGAAAACAGTCCCCGATCACCTGCAAAAAGAATTTACAAAAAAATGCTGACCAAAGAGGGAAGAGTTCGTTGCCAACTCATGAGAGAGCAGGGTATCTCCGTTGCAGACATCTCTAGGCAGATTGGACATCCTAGGTAGGCAATTGCATTTTTATTTCAATGCTTACTAGATGAATTGATAACTTACTGTTATAAATACAGTAAAAATGTAACATTTTGCTCTTTATCTTGTACAGATTGATGATATGCCATTTACTGCAGAGGTATGCAATGACTGGAAGCCATGATGGCAGGCCTAGAATTGGCAAACCAAGAGTTTCAAGTACTTGGGATGACAGACTGATGGTTAGACCTTCACTTGGGGACCGTTCCACAGCTACAGTCTACTTGGAGAGACACAAATGTGTTTGCATCAACATTGACAGTATGGAGAAGACTCCATGCCGCAGGATTAGATGACCATTTGGCTGTTCAGAAGCCTTTGCTAATCCCTCATCATAGACAATTGTGCTTGGACTTTAGCAGAGAACACCAGGACTGGATTGGTCTGCAGTACTTGTCAGTGATGATCAAAACTCATTCTGTTTCAGAGTGATGGTAGAGTGTGCGTGAGACAGAGATCTGGTGAGCAGCTTTGTAGTGACTGTACTGCTCCCATGGTGAAGTTTGGAAGTTGTAGTGTCATGGATTGGGGAACAATGAGTTGCAGGGATACTGGGTGTATGGCTTATGTTGAAAGGAAGCTGAATGCTCAGGGTTACACCAAGATTTTACAAGATCGTGCAGTGCCGTCAGCCCATCTACTAGAATATGGAAATGATTTTACATCCCAGGATGATGGAGCATTGCGTCATAGAGTGAAAATTGTGAATGAGTAGAAGCAGGAAAACCGTTTCCAATATTTGAATTTGTCCACCTCAGTCCCCTGACCTCAATCTGATTGAAAATCGTTGGCAACAAATGAAAACCAGTCTCCGAAACACCTGCAACCAAAACGTTCGAGACGTTAAGCATAATGTGAGGATTTGTTGGGACCAAGTCATTCCAGAGACATGCTAACACCTTGTTTGAAGTATGCTGCATCGTATACATGCTTTTATGCAGGCCACAGCAGGCCATTCTAAGTCTTGACAATTATTGGCATAATTGCTATTTAGCGCTCATTTTCCAAAAAATGTGTTTTTGTCAATAAATTGCCAGAATTATAGAACTGGTTTTGAATATGTTCATGGTTATTGATGATTTTTATAATAATAAATAAAAAAAATATCCTAAATATTGGAATTTTGCAATGAACTGTACTGAAAAGGCCAAAAAAGAGTTTGTCCAAGGATTTTTGGAGGGCACTGTAGATGTTGTAAATAGAATAATAGGTTAACAGACAGAAAATACTGAGACCAAAGGAGGAAATACTTATTATCAGCCTTTTCTTCTTTTTAGCACACATTTTACATGAGATAGATTCTAGTGGAAGGCCCAGCAGCGGCAGATCCAGGATTTCTTGGAGGGGGGGTTCGAATATACAAATAGGGGGGGGGGGGGTCGTTTTCCTAATATTACACAATTGTGTTTCTGCATGAAAAAGAATAATTTTGCTAAAGAGGGGGGTTGGTTCGTTTGAACCCCGAACCCCCTCTGGATCCGCCACTGCCCAGTCGCACCATGATTCGCCGTCTACATCACCTCCATAATTATCATGTTAAATAATATACTGTTTGGGTCTCCTTTTATGCATGCTCTGGCGGTGATCTGGATGTGGATTTGTGCATGTGACCAGGCCTAAAGTGTAATGATTCTGAAATGGCTAGAGAAAACCTTTTCTCAATATTTTCTGATCTCTACTACTTGTTTTCAAGTTACACAAGTCTAATCCTGATTAATTTTATTCAGTCATCTGTAGCAACTTTCAAATTGGAAAAGTCTTCATTCCTTTTTATTTTGGAAAGAATTAAAGCATGTCTAGAATTGCTGGTTATCATCATTTCCTTCTTTTGCATCAAAATTTTCTGTGATATATTTTACACAAATTCTATCTCTGTAAACAATTATTGTGATATCTACAGCAGTTTTCAACTTTGCATTTTCTTTAATTACTGTTTCGGAAAAGGTTATACCAGATTGGCATTTCAATTTGTGATCTTTGTTACAGGCATACATTTTACATGGACCAGATTCTAGCGGAATGTTACGAGAGGCTGTCTGTCTCGTCGTTATCACGTGACGACGCCATTACACCACAACAGATGACCCAGTGTTGTCAGAGACTTGGATAATAGCTTGTTTGTAAATTTACGTCCCTATCAGAAAAGTATCAGAAAACATTGGTGCAAAAGAAGAAAATGCTGTTCATCAGCATTTTCTTCTTTTGCATCAATATTTTCTGTGCTATATCATAAACAAATTTTATTTACATCAGCAATCTTTCTTTCATCTACAGCAATTTTCAAATTGGAATTGTCTTTTTAACTGTTTTTGAAAGGTTTAAACCAGACAGGGGTTTCAATTTGTGATCTTTATTACAGGCATACATTTTACATGGACCAGATTCTTGCTGAATGTCACGAGAGGCTGTCTGTGGCATCTTTATCACGTGACGACGCCATCACACCGCAACAGATGACCGAGTGTTGTCAGAGACTATTAGATAACAGCTTGTTAGTGAACCAATGGTTAAAAGGTATCAGGTTAAAAATATCTACGTATTATACTGTTATGAGTGACGGTGAAGTTACGATACCGTGGGATTGGGTTGGGGATGAAACTTGATTTTAAAACCTTTCCCAAACACGGAAATTTTGGACTCTACCAATTTGAAAGCTTCTGCAGATGGCAAAATAGATGTTGATAAAGAAAGTAAAACATATCAACTAATAATTTTTCCACAAATCGGAACAAATTAAGTGCTGTGTGTAGACACTGTTTATTAAATTTGTCCATTTGCATGGGATATTTGCGCGTGTCTTTTTACACAAATTATGCTTAAACAGAGAAGTGTTGTAAAACTTATTGCAATTGAACAGAAAAACGATGAAGCAATGCTAGATTAAAAACATTGTTTAAAATAGAAATGTATATAATTATACAATTTCGATATCAAATGAATAACCTGACAACTCTGTGATGATGACCTATCTGATCTTTGGGCAATCATTAGTTTCTGTACATCCATACATATACATGATTAGAGTTACAGATGGGAGGGGGTAGCAGCTTCTAAATCTGCAATAAATAAGTACCCACAACATAGGGTTTAGATTTGAAATAATAAATTTAGAATGTCCTCATCCCCTCTTGTCTGTTGCTCTGCCATGTTATAATATTGAGATTGAGCTTTGGATAAAATTTTATTGATATTGGCCCATTACTTTTTCACAATTACCAGGATTTTAACCAAAGTGATTGTTTTAAGTTGAGCTTTTGGTATGGCCATGACTTTATCACTGATTAAAGATACATCCTTACTCATTTTCGAGGTGATTTTTTTTAAAAATAACTGTACATAACTGAAATATGACCTTTAATTTTTCTCTGTGCAAAATTTCAGCTTTGTCTGGCCCGTATTGGCCTTGATTAAGACGGATATAGTCCTCCAACGATAATCAGATTCCCGCCAAAAATATAGACCATACCCATTTGATAATGAAAGGTTACACAGATCAAAACACAATTATCACAATTATCGCAATGAAAACAATCATAATATTGTAAGTATGACTGTCTGAAATTACATGTGTTTGTGGTCTAATGGTTAAACAGTTGGTGCTTGACCTTATCAAAGGAGTTCTTTTTTAACTGTGTGCGTTCGATTCCACACGCAGCCGTGTTTTTTTTTTTTTCTTTTTTTTTTTTTTTTTTTCCTTATTTGCGTTTTACTTTTTTGTTTAAATTGTTCCTTTTACATTATTTTGTAAATAGATATATTCTTTATTTTCAATATAAACCATTGCCAAACGAATCTTTTATGTTTCATGACTTGAATGTTGTCTTAGGCCATAAACCCACTATATAGCACATTATGTATATGATTTTCCGATATTATCTTATAAATCTGAATAAAATCATAAAGAGTCTGCTTTCTTCTCATCTTTTTTTCTAAAATGATAAAACAAAATATATTTGTAAAATAGAATACAATTACCCATCGTTCTATATGAGATTCGAACCCACGTTTGCTAAAAGAAAATGGACGAAGCGCCGGTGCTGTATCCACTGAGCTATCGAGTATGTATATATAAAGCAGCGTAAAATAAAAGATTTTAATCGTATATAACAAGTCTTTCTTACCTGTAGGCCGAGGTCATTCTTTGTTTGTAAACATCACATTATCGTTGGAATGCTATATAAAACCCCATTTCACATCGTTTTGTAAACACAATCGCGCCGCTTGAAATGTTTTAAATAGTTTTACACCGCTGCATGATTATCGATTTATGTCATTTACTGTATGAATCTTGTATTCTGTCATATAAAAGTATTAACAGTGCGACAACATGCTAAAAGCCAACTTCTATGGATCATTAGGGATTTAGGCCTGGGAATACTAATGTCCCTTTAACAGTGACAGGTCTAACTAAGAACTTTGTACATGTAATACAAAAATCTCAAATGCATATAAGTTCAATGAACTGTAATCTGAATCAATTCAAATTGATATTTCTGATATTCAGTAAATGGGGTTGAAAGCTTGGAAAGCTTTGTTGAGCATTATATGAATAGATTGTGTTGGTTTTTTCACCCAGGCATGTATTTTTATACCAAATCCATACAAAACGACAACAAAAACAGGTCTGCAGGAATCAAATATTTTTTTGAGCTTCATTCATTCTCATTCAACACATTGGTATGTGAACCTTTACTTTGATTTATAATAAATCAGTCTGAAAGTGAGCAACTACTGCTAAAATTTGTAAATGATTTTCTTCTTGAAGCATAATGTTGTCGAAAACTACTTCCAAATAGGACTGGTCTGAATTTTCACCGTTTGGAGAAGAGTTGATGTCATGTAACGAAAATATTTCGTGGTTTTACTTTTAATGAAATTATGTCTATTTACTTGTTGATATATAATTATTAAAGTGTTTGTTATCCAAGAAAAAGACAAAAAAAAACCCCCAAAAAACATGAAATAAATTATTTTTATAAGGATTGCCAATATAATGTTTCAGTATTATTTTAACCCCCTCCCTCGCACCCCCGGGTCTTTTCTGATGGATTTTTCTTGTTTCTGCCATGATGTAATCATGTTGATTGATTGAAATATTTTTGAAATATTAAAAGAAGAGAAGAAATTGCAGATAACAGCAATTTCTCCCTTTCCTTCAATTATTAGCTCACCTGAGCACAAGGTGCTCAAGTGAGCTATTGTGATCACCTTTTGTCCGGCGTCCGTGCGTATGTGCGTCGTCTGTCGTCCGTCGTCCGTCAACAATTTCTTTAAATGACATCTCCTCCTAAACTACTGGGCCAATTTAAACCAAACTTGGCAGGAATGTTCCTTATGTGACCCCCTTTCAGAATTGCTAAAAGAATTGAAATCCATAAAAAACTCTTGTTGCCATGGCACCAGAAAAGGAGAAATTTGACTGAATCTCAATACTATCTTTGAACAACATCTTCTCCTAAACTACTGGGCCAATTTCAACCAAACTTGGCAGGAATGTTCCTTAGGTGACACCCTTTCAGAATTGCTAAAAGAATTGAAATCCATTAAAAAACTCTGGTTGCCATGGCACCAGAAAAGGAGAAATTTGACTGAATCTCAATACTATCTTTGAACGACATCTCCTCCGAAACTACTTTGCCAATTTCAAACAAACTTGGCAGGAATGTTCCTTATGTGACCCCATTTCAGAATTGCTAAAACAATTGAAATCCATAAAAAACTCTGGTTGCCATGGCACCAGAAAAGGAGAAATTTTACTGAATCTCAATACTATCTTTGAAAGACATCTCCTAAACTACTGGGCCAATTTCAACCAAACTTGGCAGGAATGTTCCTTAGGTGACCCCCTTTCAGAATTGCTAAAAGAATTGAAATTCATAAAAAACTCTGGTTGCCATGGCACCAGAAAAGGAGAAATTTGACTGAATCTCAATACTATCTTTGAAAGACATCTCCTCCGAAACT
This sequence comes from Fragum sueziense, assembly GCA_963680895.1. Classification (NCBI taxonomy): domain Eukaryota; kingdom Metazoa; phylum Mollusca; class Bivalvia; order Cardiida; family Cardiidae; genus Fragum; species Fragum sueziense. Next base: position 79,190 of record CAVMGG010000905.1, on the reverse strand, counting down.
ACTCTGCCAATTTCAACCAAACTTGGCAGGAATGTTCCTTAGGTGACCCCCTTTCAAAATTGCTAAAAGAATTGAAATCAATAAAAAATTCTGGTTGCCATGGCAACAGAAAAGGAGAAATTTGACTGAATCTCAATACTATCTTTGAACGACATCTCCTCCTAAACTACAAGGCCAATTTGAACCAAACTTGGCAGGAATGTTCCTTAGATGACTCCCTTTCAGAATTGCTAAAAGAATTGAAATGCATAAAAAACTATGGTTGCCATGGCAACAGAAGAGGAGAAATTTGACTGAATCTCAATACTATCTTTGAATGACATCTTCTCCTAAACTACCACGCCAATTTCAACCAAACTTGGCAAAAATATTCCTTAGGAGGTCCTCTTTCAGAATTGCTAAAAGAATTGAAATTGACTAAAAACTCTGGTTGCCATGACATCAGAAAAGGAGAAATTTGACTAATTCTCAATAATTTCTTTGAACAACATCTCCTCCTACACTACTTTGCCAATTTCAACCAAACTTGGCAGAAATATTTCTTAGGAGGTTCCTTTTAAAAATTGCTAAAAGGATTGAAATCCTTTAAAAGCTGTGGTAGCCATGGCAACAGAAAAGGAGATTTTCCACCAAATCTCAATGACATCGTTGAATGATATCTCCTCCTAAACTAACAGGCTAAATTTTCACCAAATTAGGCAGAAATATTCCGTAGGAGGTCACATTTAAAAAATTGCTAACAGAATTGCAATTTATAAAAAAAAACTCTGGTTGCCATGGCAACAGAAAAAGAGAAATTACACGAAATCTGTCAAAAGCAATTTCTCAAAATCTGCAGAGCCAAATTTGACAAAACTTAATATTTGCATTACTTATGATATTGCTAAGAGGTACTTTTCTTTGCTTTTCAAAACCTTGTCACAGAAAAAGGGGACTTCTTGTAAAAATCTGCTTATCAGGGGCATAGCATCTACATTTATGCATGGATTTAAAAAAATGTATGGGTAAATGTGTTCTTTATCATGAGTAGATGTTCTATTTGAAATATATATTTAGGTAGGTTCAAGGTCATAGATCTAGGTCAATTTGTAAATTTCTGTTTGTCAGTCTGTATGTTTTATTTTAATTCCATCTGTCCAAAGCAATTTCTCCATAACCACATAGCCGAATTGGATGAAACTTCATATTTGAGTTACATATGAATTTGAATTATGGTAGTCCTCTGGGTTTTCTATGGTTTGAAATCGCATATCGGCGTTCATATGATCTTTGGCCCTTTATTGCATAACCTGTAAGAAATCTGATTAATTAATGAATTAGCAGTGAAAATGAGAGAAGATCCTAATCTAAGAGGAATTCAGCCCCAGCCAAATAGTCTAATTGAAATCTTAATCCTGTTGTTCGCAGATGACGTAGCATTAATCGCAGAAACGGTCAAGGATCTTCAAAGACAATTGAATTTTTTGCATGACTTTTGTCGAAGCAGTTGTTTAAAGGTAAATTCACAGAATAGCAAAGTCGTGGTTTTTAAGAATGGCGGTAAATTGACAAAATTTGAAAAATGTTTTTTCGGGGGTGAAAGATTAGAAATTGTTTCATCCTTTACCTATGTTGGCATAACATTTACATCAGCACTATCATTAAATTCCATGGCAAACGATATGTCAGTCAAAGCTAAAAGAGCACTACTTTCAATTATATCGTCACTAAATTCGTATGGTCAGTTGCCTTATAATGTATTCTTTAAAGTGTTTGACACAAAGATATTACCAATTTTGATGTATGGCGCTGAAATTTGGGGATTTGTTTCAAGAGAACCATGTGAAAGAGTACTAAGCTATGCATGTAAAAGGTTCCTGTGTGTCAGTATGAAATCAACCAACGTCGCAGTTTTGGGTGATTGTGCCCGCTTCCCTTTATACATTGAGAGTTCAAAACGGTGTATCAAGTATTGGTTGAGGATTTTAAAAATGCCACAGGAACGATATGTAAAACAATGTTACTTAATGCTCCTTAATGATAATGATACAACTAGACCTCATTTTAATTGGGCGAGGGAAGTTGAAAAATTACTATGTCAAAATGGTTTTGGACATGTATGGTATAGTCAAGTTGTTAATGATGAAGCACATTTTTTGAGAACCTTTACCCAAAGATTGAAAGATCAATACATACAACATTGGCACGAGTCCGTTGAAAATAGTTCAAAGTTATCTGTTTATAGATATATTAAACCATCTTTTGATAAAGAATATTATTTTGATGTACTAACGATTAAAAAATTTAGACATGCTTACTCGCAATTTCGCACTGGAGTTACGACAACATTTCAAGAGAACAACGTTTATGTAAAGTTTGCTCCTCACAGTTAGTAGAAGACGTATATCATTTTATTTTCCAATGTAGAGTATATGCTGACCTTAGACAAGTTTATATACCGGAAAAATATTACAAAAGGCCCAATAAACATAAGATGCATATGCTGCTTAGTAGCAAAAATGACTTAATCATTAGAAACATTTCCCAATACATCTATCACTCATTACAGAGAAGAAAGTTAGTTTTAGAACTGTAATATGCATTTACATACGTTTTGTTTATAAGCGAGCGCTGAGCGAAAGGGAATGTGTCCCATACTGTTGGGACACGTCTCCTATCGTGCAGTGCTGGCGTGAAAAAATTAAACGTAAAAGAGAATGTATAATTTTGACAACATAAAAGAACATATTTCCATCTTGTAACCTTGTCAAAATACATTATTGTGTAAATTTAACCATCACTGTACACATGTTTATGTAACTTGTTTGTAATATATATGTACAATAGGCTGGAGGCCTGGAATGTATGAATAAACGAATTGAATTGAAATTGCCTCTTCTTTCAACTTTGGTGAAATGGTTGGAATGGAACTTTATCCTTTTTCCAAAAGGTCCAAATTGAGACCAGTCCAATTTGAAAGGAGTTGTAGACATCAAACACAATTTCAGTCGAAGCTCGTTGTGTCGCAGTCAGAGGAACAGCCAAAATACATCGACATATCCGGAATTCATCTAATCCAATTTCATTAAGTTTAGACTTAAATGACATTGGGCCATTTTTGTGATTCATCAAGAGCGTTCCAAATTGAAATATAGTAGGAAAAGGAAAGAAATGGCTCGATATGAGCAATTTCTATCCTTTTCCTACTAAATTTCAATGGCTTTGTTTATTTCGAAATTATATTGTTTCAATGACGGGACCAGACTTTCACTTCGAGTTAAGCGGAAATTCGACTCATCCGATGTCGAGATAACAAGTGTCGATTGTATACAGTAAATAAAATATTCTCAAAATATTTATGCTATGGACATAAAAACCAGGTCTTTATTGAGAATGGGTTAAGACTAAATCATTCTCAATTTCTGTGACCGTTCTGATGCTGAATTCTACTGCAAAATTTTTGGGTTCAAAAATAATGTAATTGTGTCCAATATCAAAAGAGTTGCATATGGCAAGATACTTGTAGATTACAAAATAGAAAATTATTTTTGTTTTAGTGTCGATGATATTGGAGGAAAAGTGGAAATTGCTGATTTGCATCAATTTCCTCCTTTCTCTCAATGGTTTCCCAAGACTGTTTCAACTAGGGATGTCGAATATAAAATGATTTATCCTTTTTCAAGATGACACTAAGTTCTGGTTTGCATTCACCAATATGCAAATGACATTGGTCCAAACCAGACATCGTGCTTGCGTCCGTCCGTCCGTGCGTCCGTAAACTTTTCTTTAAAAATCTTCTTCTCTCAAACCAGTGGGCCAATTATGTTCAAACTTGGCAGAAATGTTCCTTGGGTGGTGCTTCACTTAAATTGCGGAAGAATTTTGATTGGTCCATAAATGTGGGCGTGGCAGGGCGGGGCTTATCAGACTTAGAGAAAGCACAAAATAATTCTTTAAAAATCAACCAGAGGGCCAATCTTGACCAAACTTGGCAGAAATGTACCTTGGGTGGACCTTCATCTATATTGTCTGTAAAATTTTGGTTGGTTCATAAATGTGGGCGTGGCAGGGCGCGGCTTATCAGACTTAGAGAAATTGCAAAATAATTCTTTTAAAATCAACCAAGGGGCCAATCTTGACCAAACTTGACTGAAATGCTACTTGGGTTGACCTTTATCTAAACTGTCTGTAAAATTTAGATTGGTCCATAAATGTGGGCGTGACAGGGGGCTGCTTATCAGACTTAGAGAAATTGCAAAATAATTCTTTAAAAATCTACCAAGGGGCCAATCTTGATCAAACTTGGCTGAAATGTAACTTGTGTTGACCTTTATCTAAATTGTCTTTAAAATTTTGATTAGGGACTTATCAGACTTGGGAAATCACAAAATAATTCTTTAAAAATCAACCATTTGGCCAATTTAGATATAATTTGGCTTAAATATCCCTTGGGTGGACTTTCATCTAAATTTATTGCAAAATCATGTTTGGTCAAAAAATGTGGGCATGGCAGGGCGGGGCTTATCAGACTTGGGAAATCACAAAATAATTCTTTAAAAATCTTCTCCTCTCAAACCTGCTCTCGCTTATGCTTCACTTGAATTGCGAATGAAACTTTGATTGGTCAATAAATGTTGTTTTGGCAGGGCGGGGCTTATCCGACTTGGAGAAATCATGAAATAATTTTTTAAAAATCAACCAATGGGTCAATTTAGTCCAAACTTTACAAAAATATTTTTTGGTGGCCCCTTTACTTAAATGGCGCAAGAAAAATTTATGTGGGTTTGCCAGGGTGAGGCTTATCAGACTTTGAGAAATCATGAAATAATTCTTTAAAATATCATCCATTGGGCTAGTTAAGACCAAAATTAATAGAACTGTTCCTTAGGTGGCCCTTTACTAAAATTGTTCATGACATTTTGATTGCTCCATAAGTGTGGATTGTCGTAGAACCAAGGAACAACAACAATATTTGAGATGATTTGAGTTTAATAGAGCATCGACAGCATAACCCCAGAACTGAACTCTCGAAGCCATTTCTAGCCCCATTATTTATATCAACTGGTAAATGCGTTTTCATATATACTTGGTGATAAAACTGTAATAAAACATCAATCACATTAGTAAGTTACAAAACGAAAGTTCACATGTTAAGGTATATACATCCATATATGGAATTCAAGGCGAGACTACATTAAATTTTAACGTACATGTATATAGTTACACTACAGGATGTGGTAGGGCGGGGTTTATCAGACTTACAGAGATTGCAAAATAATTCTTTTATAGTCAACCATTGGGTCAATTCAGACCAAACTTTGTCAGAAAACAGGGTATGGCAGTCAGAGGTTTACAAGAAATCATTAGATAATTCTTTTAATTAATTAGCCAGTGGAGCGATTCAGGCCCTCTTGGGCCTCTTGTTGATACTCATTTGAGATTATATGAGTGGGTACCCACAACATAAAGTTTGATTAATAATAAATCATGTTTTGCTTTTTAAAAAGCCTTTCCCTCTCTCATTTATAGCCCTGGGTTAAAGTTCTCCCAAACAAGACCTGGTTTTGAGATCTTTATCAGAAAAAGCACGGAAAAACTTTGAAGCAAAAGAAATAAATGCTATGATTATCTTTTTGTCTCAATATTTTCTATGCTATATTATAGACATATCTAATCTTATAAACAGCAATGTGTCGTCAGTAGCAGTTTTTAGCCCTTTCCCCAACGCAGGGTGGTCCAACGTGAAAGCTGTTGCATACGATAAAGTTGGTGCTGGTATAGATAGGATTTGCGTACTTGATAAAATACAGAAGATATTAATATGACAATAGGAGATAATGCTGGGGTTTTAGCATTTTCTGATTTGTCGCAATGTTTTCTGTAATGCATGTCAAAGTAAGGCCTTGTTCGGGAAATTGGGGGAGGACAAATCTGAAATGTTGTCGTCTGGTTATGGTTTAACCCTTTCCCAAACGACAAAATTTTAGGGTAATCCACTTCAAAAACTGCCAAAAATTACAAAATGGATGTTATTAAAGATAGGATTTGTATAAAATATGGCACAAAAAATATTGAGACAAAAGGAGAAACTGCTGGTTATCAGCAGTTTCTTCTTTTGTTTCAATGTTTTCCCAAGTCTTTTCTACCAGGGACGTCAAAACCAGCCTCTTGTTTGGGAAAGGGTTAAATATGATTTATAATTCGTTGTTACGTGTTGCTGTGTTTAACATTCACGGTAATTTCATCTGACGTGGCTGTTTTTTCTGGCTCACTTTGTTACCTTTTTGACTTTCTAGCGGACATTTTCTGCATTTTGTTACAGCAGTGAAAATTGTTATCTCATCGAGTTGCAGCTTCTTAAAGTACATAAAAAGAGTATTGTAATAAAGAACGTACAACAAGGGTGGATACAGGAATTTTTTTCCATGGGGCCCAAGCCCAAAGGACGACTTTACATTTGTTATATTGCTAACGTTATAAGTGAATGTTAGCCGTTATTACAAACTTTTCAATAGATGTACCAGCTCTAACCACTGAAATGCACAAATTCGAATTTGCATTTTTAGGTCAAAGTTTAATTATACCATATTTTTCAGAGGGGATCTTGAGAATTTCAGGGGGGGGGGGGGTTCCGGACCCCCTGACCCCCCCCCTTTCTAGATCCGCCCATGTACCAGAAACAAAGATGCGATCTCATTTAGCCATTATTTTTAGCCCTTTCACAAACGACAGATAGATCTATTTTAATTCGTCCAATTTGATAAATGTTGCAACTAAATAAATGTTATTTCACATAGAAAATCTTCATGTTAGAGCATGGAAAACCTTAAGGCGCGTTCCCATTGCCGACCAAATCAGCTCGATCAAGCTCTATCAAGCGATCGAGTACTGATCGAGCGTGGTCGGCAAAAAATGATCGGCAATTAATCGACAAGAAATAAAGAAGAAGTAGTGAAAATATACATAGTAAAAAAAGTTTAGCAACAAAATGTAAATATCTTAAGTAGCAAAAATATTTTTGTTTTAACATAAAATCAAACGTTTACACGATAGATTATAGCTAGAAAACACAAACAAATGAATTTTATACCGCCATCGCGTGCGTCTTGCACTACAGGTGTGCATTTCCGGTTTTCATGTCTGACATGGTATTCATGTGTTTGGAGCATAATTCTAGAAAACAATTAGGCGCGAACATACTCGTCTTTGCCCAGAATGAAAAAGGCCACTAAAAAGACTTTTCTGCAACGCTGTTTGACTACGTCATGGACTTACGTTAGAAAGACGTTATATCGCTAATGTGTTCCTACGTGGCGGAACCGTCGATAAAGACGTCTTTTTAAATTTAACGTATCTCAAAGCATGAGTAACTGTTTGAGGATGCTATATGAGCCAATGTTTGTAGTTTGAGATAGTTCCGGTCAAGGACGTCGGAGAAAAACGCCACGAGACGATGACCGCCATAATTTCGTAACGTCAAGGCAAAGATGTTCCATATTCTCACCAAAACTTTGAGTGACTTCAACAGTAATACCAAAATAGAGTATCCTCATTTACCATCCATGATCGTCTCCACAGACGAAGGGTTACTAGACGTTGACTATACGTTGTAATTTCCCTGACGCTACACCATGAACGTACCAGACCTTACTGGCATAGAGTCCTAAATGCTGTAAGCCTAAACAACGTTGATTTTCTCCCATTACCACCATTCTGTTTAATTTATCACCAATAGAGCTCATATGACGCATTTGGGGGAAGACGTGAACGTGATCCTTATGACGTGAATGACGTTCAGTCTCTTGATAAAGTAGTGAATGTTGATACTGGGTACAAACTTTTTAAGTGGATTAGAAAACGTTTCAATGCTGTTCTTGCTAAAAATGACCTTATAACCGATATCGAATTTTATTGTGACTTCTTGTTTTGACCCCCCTCACCTACGTTAAGACACCGTTTCTCAGACAGTATTTAACGTTTCCAGAAAGCAACCTTTGAATGTTGTGTGTGAATGCATATGCTAAAATAGATATAATGGTGGTGAAATAAATATCACAGAAAATATATGTTTTCAATTAACAAAGTCAGTGTTGCTAAACTTTTTTTACATGGTATACATTTAATCGGGTTTGATCGGGGAATTTAGGTGATCGATTTGATTTGGTCGGCAATGGGAACGCGGCTCTAAAGGTAAAGAAGATAATGCCGATTCGCAATTTCTTCTTTTCCTGCAAAGTTTCCTAAACAGTTATCCAGGCGGTTCGTCAAGACGTCATTGTTTAAAAAAAAGGGTAAAACATATTTTGCAATGAAATTTGGAACATAATATGCAAAAAATGTATCTTGAGTACTGCAAATTCAAAAATTTGATTATTTGCTTGCGCTTTAAAATATTTGACTTTGAATTAAGGTTCCGTTTTTATGGGACACCCTGTATAACATATTTTGAACATCTCCCTATTCGGAGAGAGGAATTGTTATGATCTCGTCTCGCAATAGCTGTGAATTTCGAGCCAAAAATAGACTGGGTTTACTATTATGTTTTGTTAAACCTTCGGTGTCGTTATAAAATCTCGTAACTACGGCTTGGATCAAGCCGTTGTTACGAGAATTTATAACAACACCTACGAAATACTGTTGTTTGTCCAAAATTACGTCACTGTTTACTTTATAAAATCGTTCCCAATTTCCCTGTACTATTTTCATCTTTCCGACAACATTATGATATCTTTGTACAATGTCGGTACTGTAGAATGGTTGATGGGTAAAACAGTGACTGTCTGACACACAAGGTGTGAAAAAAATTCTCACGAAACTGTCTTACTGAACCGAATTACAAGAGACAGGCTCTGAGAAAAGGTACCTTGTAACATTAAAGAATGACGTGGATCCAGATCAGCCTGTGCATTCGCACAGTCTGATCAGGACCCACGTAGTTCTCTTACATTGCATGTGCGAGGGGTGTTCAATAAGTTCCGTTACGGTCTTCATAATTTTTCAACAACACATTATATAATAATACAATTATCAAATCATACATTAAAATAGTTTTACATACACGGTATGAATATTAATTTAGTACTACAGGTCATGACGAAGCTATTGGAGAACAGTATGGATCTTGATCATAATGTGCATATATGTACATGCTGATCTGGATCAAAACTGGTCTGGAATGACATAAAGATCCTCCTTCCAGATCCTGGCTTATAAATAATGTGTGTTATGAACTTATTACAAGAAAGAATTGGACATAACTTTTCCCAAATAATCAAAATTTAGGTTGATCCAATTCGTAAATTGCTGCGCACGATAAAACGATTGCTGATTATGATTTATTTTCAGTTATAGCATTCAAGAAAATATTTCACATCCTAGATTGGAAGTGTGATTTCATTGATCTGTACAACTTGCTTTGGATCAGCATTTCGCATTTGCATCAAGCTTGTTGCAAATGCGAATTGGAGATCCGAATTTTAAAATAAAATGGCTTGTTGCCAATGCAAAATGGCGACTCGAGTCTGTATAATTCGCACTTCCTTTTTTGAAATACCGTGTACTTTCTATGCTACATTGACTATACATTTTTTTCAGCAATCATTTTGACGAGTGCATCAGTTTTCTAAATGTAACGGCCTAAATTTTCATTGTTTGGGAAAAGTTAAGTCCCATTCTTTCGTGTCGCAACACAGTTATGGAGGCAGGAATCTCGTATATCGTCGCTTTTCAACGAAAACCTCGTAACTGCAGCTTATAACAAGCTGCAGTTACGAGGTTTTCGTTGAAAATCAGCGATATTCTGATCCACGCGAAGTTTTTTTGTGTGATATTTTCGGAAGATTACATACGTTATTATAACAAGTTTGCAAGGTGTCTAGCTAGTAGATTTATAAACCGCCAACCCAGTAGGACCACCGAAATGAAATATACTGAGCAAAATTGAAAACTTTACACCTACATTGCTTGTCATATTTCTTCTAAATACAACAGGTAAATAAATCAAATGAATGTGTTTCGCATTGTTCATTGACTTGGTTTGTCAAACACTAAACGATTTGTTGATCTTAATTACAGGGATGAAAAACGGACCCTTTAAGTGTGACAGGGGTCCGTTTTTTCAGGTGTACAATTTTAACATAATTTTACAAAATTTAAACCCTCAAAAATCCGAGCAGAAGAATTCAAACCATCTCAGACTGTAGGGAATGGTAGTCTGACAAGTTATCAGTCAGAAAATGTAAAGAAGTTTGCATAACATTGTTTGAGCTTTAAAAAAATGATGTTTGAAAAGCAGAATTTTCATTATGTTGCAAAGCTTGAAAATTTTACAATGCAATCTCCATAGGAAATTGAAATCGCTATTGCATGAACATCTGGGAAAAATCCTAGTCGAAAAAAGGGTTCAAAAATCCCCTGTAAAGCCTGCATGATGTTTTAAAAAAAATCAATCGAAAACCGTGATACATTTGTGAATATCAAACATTTTAAATTCCCTATTTGTTTATGTAAAAGGGAGGTAATTCACAAAATTGACAGATTAGACCTTTATTTTAGAGCTTGCTATTAGTGATAAGAAAGATTTTTTGTGTTTTTTGGCAACCCGGATACGAGAAATTCCGAAAAAATAATGAATCGTTTCCTGCGCATGCGCATATGTGACATTAGATGTAATTAGCTCTAAACGCATTAAGGGCCGTAACTCTGACATTAAAGGACACAAAGCAATGAAATTTCGACAAAACGATTGCTGAAAGCCTGGGAAATAACATTAAAATATATTCCAGGCTTTTAGTTCGATAGTTTTCAAGAAACAAGAAATCTTGAAGTGTAAAGTTTTCATTTTTGTTCAGTATATTAATAATCCCTGCTTTTGACTACTATCCTATAAATATTTCATTTGTCCCCGTAGTTTCAGTTCCGTATTGCACAAATCATGTTTTTTTAATTAAATAACGTAATCCCAAACAGCAAAAACAATGAGACCAGTCATTCGACTTGTTTCATCTGGACGGTTCAAATGAGCACCACAACACAGGGGTTGCATTAGAAATAAGAAACTTAGAATGCTAAATTAATTCCTCTTGTCTGCTGTTTTGAACATAGTCAGGCTTACCGTATATTATAGGGACAAATAATCGAACAGAATTCCATGATAATACTACTTTGTCGCAGTTTCGTTGTTTTTTAAGCGTCTGTCAAACTGCAGCCAAACTGCAGCCAGCCAATTGTCGATAGAATTATGATGTTACATAAACACTCCAGCTTTCAACACCACCACAAATAATAGGACATCGCTATGTCTGTAATGTTCTATATAAATACAGACATCCGTCAAAATCAGATTACGGTTTTGTACAAGTTTGTCAGCACCGACGAGGTTCTATCACATACCTGTTCTGGTTGTAGTTTTTGTCCACGAACAACTTTTATGCATTAAAACGATTCGAGAAGCGAACAACTATTGTTTTCGTTCATCAAAATTAACTTAACTTTTTTTCTATGGGAAATAACACAAGCATCTATCTTTCCTCCATTTTCTTCTTCCGTCATCTCTGTGATTTAAAATTATGTATGATGTTAGTGTTGACAGCCTTGGTTGAAAGTAAATGCATGACACCCTATGCTGTATAACTTGTACAATTCCCTTTTCACGGTGGGTAACCCACGTTACTTTTGGGAAGCGTCCACACGGAAACATCGCCCGCTTCAAGGTATGTTTTGTTTAATTTCTCAGCTTTTACTCTACTCTCTCTTTACCCACTTTCGTTTTGCACTGACAAACACGTTGGCTCGAATGTTTGAAGAAACCGCTTGATTTGGAGGAGAGTGAGTTGAATCGGGAAATGCCCTCTCAAAGGCGCGTTCCGTGCACTTCATCTCATCAAAATCCGTAGGGTATAAACTGAGAAATTAAACAAAACACCTTGAAGCGGGCGATTTTTTCGTGTGGACGCTTCCCAAAAGTAACTTGGGTTAGCCACCTTGTTTTCAGTATCTGCAATTGCTTAATGGACGGACCTAGAGAGGGCGTCGACTGGGACTTAAAAAAACTAAAGTAAATTCAAATTTGTGTTTTCTTACCATTTTTAGAGCTGGTAGATCTAACGTTCGCAACCACGACTAACATTCATTTTTTAGCAATTTAACACATTGTAAAGTTGTCGTTTGAGCTTGAACCCTCCCTGGAAAACATCCTGGATCCACACTCTTTGTCTTCGGAAACCCTTTGAATTTAAACTAGTCAAAAATGTCCCTTAAGTAGCATACGAGGATGTTGGCTAATTGAATTATTTTTTGTGCTATCCTTAACACTCTTTTCACATGTCACGCCACCTGCTGCATAGCATATTGCACAAAAAGAAATTTATTTATTTCATTTGGGTTTTACGTCGTTTTCAACTTCTATGGCCATATCGCGACGGCTGGAGCACCTAACCGTGGGTTCCTGGTATTTCTCGCACCAGTGCCACCACAATATCTAAACCGAGCCTCCAGTTGCTCCCTCACATAGATGATTCACACCCATTGGTGAGAGACAAATGACTTTTGTCAAATGTCAGAATGGATACTGGCTGAGCAATGGTTCGAACTCGAGACCCCTAGATTGACAGATTCGGACATAACCGACTGAGCTACCCGGGCTCGGCACAAAGAGAAATACCATCACGATGAAAAGGTAAGGTAGAATACCCGTAATGTCGCTATTTTGATATTCTTAAAACATCGGCTTTTTTCGAGCAGCATCGTTACGTGTCCGAACCTATTCGGGCGCGGTCGTAAACATTCGGCGGTGGAAAATTCCACCGCCGAATGTTTTTGATCGCGCCCGAATTATTCCATTATCGCGCGAATCTCATTACGGGTATTCTACCTTAATACATGTCACGTCAGCTGCTGCAGTGCATATTGCACCAAAAGAAATACTGTCACGATGAAAAGTTAAACAGACGACTCGGGTTTTTATGCCAGTGTTGCATAACACTACTAACCTACTTGTAACAAGTGATTAGTTATCTCTTATCAGAGGTCTACGTACGCTCTGGTAAACTACGGGTATTCGAAAAAGTACTAAAAAGTGTACCCTAGCACCTTTTTATATATCGTCGGCTGTGTTCTTGAATAAGCTGTAGTTATGGCATTTTGGAAAGTAGCCGACGATATAGTGCTGTAGGCCTACTTAGTTTTCGGATTGTTTAAATATGACATATAAAGGTCAAAATGTTAAAGTGCCTTTTGTTGTTTTAATTTTGAAGATTTGTGCTTTTCATAAAATTAGTACATGAAAAACACTCTTTTATACATTATTTTCTTACTTGTCTCGAAAACCTCGTAACTACAGCTTAAATCAAGCTGTAGTTACAAGGGTTTTGAAGATATTGTTGTCATATCAATCAAGAAACAAATATTACCAAGTTTATTGACTTTGTGTTGGATGTTCCGAAGAAAATCCTTAGACTTCTAAAGGCTCATCTTATTGTCATATTTCTTTTTTAGCAAAGCATTTCGGGCTGAACCTTTGTGGTGGTTTGGCCAATGTTTGTGTATGTTGCTCTCAAAGGCGTTGGTCATTATTGGTAGAGTTGACCACTTCTTCTGGCATTGAGTTCCATACATCCACTATTCTGCAGGTGAAGCTACTATACACTTACCACTTAAAGAAACGCAACATTTTCAAATTTCAATATTTCTGTTTTAAAGAAACCAGGATCTAAAATTGTACTTTCCGTAGGTCTCAAGGAAGGTTTATGGTAGTTATTTTTGATAAAATGTGTAAATTTCCAACTAGCATGTCGGAATAACGTCCCTTTATTAAATCACGTTAAACACGTCCTAACGTCTTGTAAGTGAAAAAACAATCCCCAAAGATTGTTTGAATGGCAGTTTGTCGTCAGTTACACAGTAAAAACACCAAAGATTGTCTCTGTTTGCTCTAATCAGCATGTCATAACTTCTGGAAAACAGCCTTCAACAGATCGCTTGAATGTTGCGTTCTGGAATATTCCATAGGCAGGGACCCAAAAGCTTGGCATTAACATTCTTTTCAATTTCCAGGCTGTGGCACCTTTTTATAGCAAACGCAAGTGTGCAGAATCGATCCAGATAATCGAGCTGACCAGTTACAATTATCCGGTAGGGTGTTAGCCAAGGGGTCCTGAACGTTCGGAATTGATTCCTGAGATCAGTAGATTTTACTTGAATGAATATTGTAGGACACGGATATGCCAACGCAAATGAATGTTTCATCCAGTAGCAAACGATTTGATATGTGTTTGTTCCTAAATTTTGATGTAACTTTCGCTATTTAAGACAACCTATCCGTCCGAAGATGGTCTGATCCGACTTAAGACCCACAGGTCTGTGCTACCGATATCCGCACAAAGTCATGGGACTCATTCTTATACAGACAGGCGGGCTGGGACAGGCATTTGTGTTGCTGATCATAATTTCAGGACATGTCAGTTATCGAACACTTTTAGGATGTTCTAAATAGGCGCGTTCGTGGTAGTCTTAATCCTCCAATAAAACTTTTTTGTGAACGAAAACCCTTTCATGATGAGTGAACCCTCCTAATAGGAGACTCGATTTTACAAAGAATCGATTTAAGGGGAATCAATGAAAACGTGTATGTGAAAACTTGCAAGGGGCGCAAAATATCGGACATATCGAGGATTTTACAATCAATGCAGTTAAACCGATATAGAACTATCATTGTCTACGCTGGAGGAAATGACTCGTCAAGTAAAACAGATAGTGAAGAAATAGAAAGTGAGCTCAAACAACTAGCCCGGTTCCTTTCCTCAAAATGCGAGCTATATTTATGTACTTCCTGCCCGAGAAGAGACACCGATGTTACCCATTTGAACAACATTATTCGACAAGTTTGTGAATCTACCAAGGCCAAGCTCATTGACTGTTTGCCATCATTTGTTTACGGCGATGGAAGTATAGTTTTAGAAAGCTACTATCGCGATGGGATTCATCTTTCTGACAGAGGAACGAGCAGTTTACTATCTGTTATAAACAAGTCAGTTTCTGTCATTAAAAAGAAGAATGAGACCCGATCAAACAGATTGCAGTCTAAACGGTTCGACGACCATTATAGCAGAAGAGCAAATAGAATGCAGGCTCCGTATATGTACTATGACAATTACAGACAGTATTGTTTTAAATGTCAAAGCAACACACACCGAGCTCATGAATGTAGATATAGACAAAATTTTGATATGTATGTTCCATCGTTTGAGTATTACTGGCATTAGGATAAATCTGACAGATACCTCGTAAATGACCAAAAACACACCCTTTCAAATACATGTAAATATACCGACCCCAATCAAACCTTAGATATAGGTCCAAATGAAATGTATGTCGACTGTAAAAATAAATTTTGTATATTAAATACAGTTTGCAAATCTTGTGATGAATTTCCGTGTAGGTGCAGCATTTTCACAAATCAAGAAGAATCAAACAAAAATAAATCTGAAAACACACCATTAAGTCATCAGAAAAAAGATCTAAATGCGTCATTTAATTGTAAGAAGTACGGTAATTCAACCTCAAACGATTATCAGGCATCAAATAAACCACCATGTGAAAAAACAGACAGCAATGAATTTGCATTTGAATTTAAAAAACGTGGTACACACATCTCTAATCTGAACATCCGTCATCTTTTACCGAAATTAGAAGAAATCAAATACCACTTAAGTTTAAATAACTCGCCTGATATTCTTGGATTGTGCGAAACTTTCCTGCACGAACAAATTGAAAATGATATATTGACTATACCAAATTACGTCTTTGAAAGGCGGGATAGGGAAAACAAATCCGGAGGAGGCATCATCGTTTATCTTTCGGATGAAATACAATTTAAGAGACGTCGTGATCTTGAATCTGGACAAATTGAATCTCTTTGGATTGAAATTAAACGGACAAAATCTCAATCTTTTTTGTTAAATTTCGTTTATCGCCCACCAAATTCAAATCAAACATGGATAGACTTATACAGTGATCAGATTGAACAGGCAGATTTACTCAATTTAGAGTACCATATATTGGGCGACTTCAACATTAGATACGACGCAAAAAACGAAACATATGAAAATATCAAATGGTCAAATCTTGTGTCAAACTTTGACCTGTGTCAAATAATACAAAGTCCAACTAGGGTGACGAAACAAAGCGCTAGTATTATAGATCATATTTACACAAATTCGTTTCAAAATATTTGTGAAGTTTTCGTTTCTACATTATCAATAAGTGATCATTTTCCCGTATGTTTTACCCGTCTTTCAACCAGTACACAATCCAATAAAACGAATCATAAAGTCATAGAATATAGATGTTTTAAACACTTTGATATTGAAAAGTTTCAAAATGACTTAATGCTTTCTGGTTTAGAATCGGTAGAAACATTTACGGACCCAAACAAAGCTCTTTCAGAATTTTATACGATTTTTAACTCGATTCTTTCTCGTCACGCACCAATAAAACAGAGGCGAGTAAAGAGATCTCACCAACCTTGTTGGTTCAACAGAAACATAACGGAAAAGATGCTGGCTAGAGATAAAGCTCATAAAGAAGGAAATCATGACGAATATAAAATTCTTCGAAACAAAGTGACATGTATGATTAAGCAGAACAAGAAAAATTATTTCAATGAAGCTGTACAAAATAATAAAGATTCTAAGGTGCTATGGAAAAATCTGAAATGCATAGCAAAAGTAAATCAATCAGATGAATTAATTTTACCAAAAACAATTACAAAATCCGAAACGA
This sequence comes from Fragum sueziense, assembly GCA_963680895.1. NCBI lineage: Eukaryota > Metazoa > Mollusca > Bivalvia > Cardiida > Cardiidae > Fragum > Fragum sueziense. The sequence continues at coordinate 62,432 of CAVMGG010000905.1, read as the reverse complement.
TTATTCAGGGTAATCTTAACATAATCAATGAATTAAATTCACATTTTGTTAGTGTATCAGATATCGTGACAAAGACATCTTTTTGTGAATCAAATTTCGAATTTCTTAAAAGAATACTAGACAAGAATTTGATTAATAATGAGTTCAATATTCCATTCATTACAACGCTTGAAGTTTACACTTATATAAGCAAACTTGATTCGAATAAAGCTATAGGATTAGACGGTTTAGGTCCAAAAATTATTAAACAATGTGGGGCTATTATAACCCCTTCTATTACATCAATTATTAACAATAGTATTGCTTCAGGCGTGTATCCAGATGCGATGAAACTGGCTCGAGTTATACCAATTTTAAAAAGTGGGGATAAAGATGACCCCTTCAATTATAGACCCATATCAATTTTGCCTACAATATCAAAAATTTTTGAAAGACACATTGCCAACTACTTACATAAATTCTTTAGGGATACAAATATCATCAACCATTCTCAATCTGGCTTTAGGGCAAATCATTCGTGCACTACAGCTCTGGTTAAAATGATAGACGCTTGGTTAAAAGATATTGATGAGGGTAAACTAATCGGAACAGTTTTCTTAGACTTACGTAAAGCCTTTGACCTTGTTGATCACGAAATACTATTACATAAACTTAAGCTGTACCATTTTTTCAAACAAAGCGCATAGCCTTATGAAGTCATACTTATCACAGAGGAGACAGCTTGTACAGCTTGGCAATTTAAAGTCTAACTCACTTGAAATTAAATCTGGAGTTCCTCAAGGCTCAATTTTAGGTCCGCTTTTATTTCTGATTTATATAAATGATATATCATTTTCATCTTCTGGGGTTGATATTGATTTGTACGCTGATGATTCTACCATGTATAAATCAGGATATGATGTGATCTCAATAGAAAACACTCTTCAAGACAATCTAATTCACGTTCAAAATTGGTGCATTCTCAATAACATGGCTCTACATCCATCTAAAACGACATGCATGTTAATTGGTTCGAGGCATGCACTTACTGACGATAAAAAATTAATTTTGAATCTAAATGGTAATGCACTGGAAAACGTGAAGGTGCAGAAAGTATTAGGCGTTTACATTGACAACCATTTAAATTGGAAGTTTCATATTGACTCTGTCTGTAAAGCAGTGAATAAGAAAATAGCTCTGTTCAAACATATAACTTTTTATTTAACAGACGAAATGAAAATGCTTTTCTATAACTCATACATACTACCAATAATGGATTATTGTTGTGTAATTTGGGGCAAACCTGAGCAAGGTTATGTAAACAAAATATTTGTTTTGCAAAAACGTATCGGCAAATTAATTCTTGGTAAGTCTAAAAGATTTCCTACAGAAACGTTATTTAAAGAGCTATATTGGTTGACTTTTCAAAATAGATGTAAGTATCATACTGCGGTCCTTATCCATAAAACAATCGGCAACAATGCGCCAAGTTACATGTCAGACTTAGTACGAGTATCAGTCAATGAAAATTATCATTTACGCTCAGAGACAAAAAACGATCTAATCCTGACTAAAATACCTCGAACGAATATATACAAAAGTAGCTTTAGTTATTTCAGCGTTAATGTATGGAATTCAATTCCAATCCAAATAAGAAACGAACCAAAGCTGACCAATTTCAAAGGAAAAATCAAACACTATTTAATCGATAACATGCAATAATTTAGATCCTACGAGTATCTGTCAGATAACTGACTATTATTATTGATAATTTTGTGTGATTGTCAATACTGACTTTTGTATGAATGTTGTTTGAAGGCCTTATTGTAAATAAGTTAATCATTATGATATTGTGTATTGTAGTGATGTCTTAATAAGTCACCTTCGTTAAATAAAGATATTATTATTATTATTATTATTATTAACTAACTTTCCTTAACATCAAATCGCTTTGAAAATGATATCGATGTGACAAAGATGTCAGTTGTTGGTGAACACAGGGGATGGTTATAACCATGGATTTGTTTGTGACTTTTGATTTTACACCAGGTGTCTTTGGATTGAAATTTCTATTTGAAAATGTTTTTACATCTTTATGATGTTTTGTTCACTGTTTGGTGAAATATTCATTTTGATGTCAAAATAAGAATATCCTTAAATTTATTTACAAGTTTTAAGATATTTGATATTGAACGAGTGTTGCGTTTCTTTATGTGGTAAGTGTATGTGTCCTATCGGTTCGTGCACAATGTTTGTATGTAGATTTTTTGGAGTTTCCCCTCGTGTAACGTCAGTAATCTCTTTACTACGATACCTATTTTTACGAATGAAAAGAGAACGTTGAAAACATCGTAGAGAAGGCTAGATTGTCCACAGGCCCGTAGGAACAGGGGGGCTAGGGGGCTAAGCCCCCCCCAAAGTTGGCCAAAAATGCCAAATTTTCCTTATTTCACACTGAAAATTTGGGGAAAATTCAATTTAGCCCCCCCCCCCAATATTCAGACAATGAGGCTTTAGCCCCCCCCCCCCAATATGAAATTGCTTCCTACGTGCCTGATTGATAATTAATTTAAATAGTTTTCCTTTACACCAAGTTGTTCTCAACAGTTATGCGCATCTTCTGATTTTGTCAACATTTGTTGGGATACATTTTATCTTTACTCCTTTTTGCATGACCGCTTACAATAAGAATTATCAGTATTCATACACCATGCATTTCTTCTTGCTATTTCTTGCTTGTTACGGGGGTCAAATATCACAACAGTATATCATTTGCCTTATTATTAGATAAACATATGGACTGTGATGACAGAATTGGGCCACACACTGCCAAAAAGCTGCTTACGCTTTTTAGCTCCACAGGTCTTCAGGCCAGCCGGCTAATGTCACGGCGCTGTGTCCGTCGTGCACGTGTGCGTGCGTTCGTCCGGTCGTCAACTTTTTCTTTAGAAATCTCCTGAGAAAATACTGGATGCATTTCAATCCAACTTCACAGGAATGGTGCTTGGGTGACTCTCTACCAGTATCAGATTCCACCAAAGAATTCTGGTTGAACCAGAAAGCCTGCCGTCATATGTCATTGTTTAATAAATGGCAAAAATATAAATTAAATTGAATAATTATAGTACGAGAAGGTATGTCATTAAACATTGTCTGAAAGATGCTATGATTCTATCCAGATAATGGTTTAAGCTAATTAACAACATCTACTGGGTGTCTGAAAATGTTTTTTATATACCAATTTTTGTTCGCCATGTCACCCACCGTGCACAACTAGGGATTCAAACTTGTATGACAATGCTTTGAGCAGGTAACATGCTTTATTCACCACATCGATCTCTTGTAGATATTTGAGCTGGACTTTTGTTTGATCGCTAAATCCAACATGTCTTTGGGAAAAATCTAAAATAAATTGCTTCAGTCACATTTCTTTGTCTCAAAATAAAATAAACGATTACAGATCACTACAACAGCATACTTGGTACGCATGCACCTACAAAAGATTTCCACCAAGTCCCCAAAATAGAATATATCGTCGCTTTTCGTCAAAAAACCTTGTAACTGCAGCTTGTTTCAAGCTGCAGTTGCGAGGTTTTCGAAGATATGCGACGATAGGCCTATAATGTCAATGACTTCCGAAATGTGGTACCATTACAAGACAAACGTCAGGAATTCCTCGTAGACTCCTTGTTATAGGACGCAGGCTGATCTAGATCCATGTTCCACAATGCCCTTTTAGAACAAATAACCTCGTGCGTGGGATTATATTGCTTAAAATTTTCATATGCAGTATTATTTCTAGTTGCAACACCAGCAATGTTGCATGTAAACAAGCCAGCTTGCAAGGATCCATTCACAATGAAGTTTGGACGAGAAATAATCGGGCCGAGGAAGACAAACGTCGGAACAGTTCGGATTACACATGAATTCTATATCGCGTCTTTTCTTCATTTTGAATAGATTTCTACAGTATTAAGAACATTTTCTACCAATGCAATTGAAAAGGGGTACGTCATTTGTTCCTACATAGTCGCCTTACCACAATTCATCGCATTCCTGGTCGACTCCAGGCCCGTAGGAAGCAATTTCATATTGGATTTTCCCAAAATTTTCAGTGTAAAATTAAGAAAATTCGGCATTTTTGTCCAACTTTGAGGGGCTTAGCCCCCCTCCCTCTACCCCCCCCCCTGTTTCTACGGGCCTGGACTTTCTAGATCTAGCAAAAAAAATGGAGATTCACATGATCGGAGTTTTTCGTGCTACGTTACACTGAAATTCTAAACATTAAGAGTTGCAATAAGGAACTCCTCATTGATTTAGTCGATTATGTTGAATTAGATTGTTTAAATGAAATTATACGTTCGTCGTCATCCCATAGATGATGCAATATTGTATCATCATTATTAAATAAATTTTATCATATTTGAGAAGATATATTTAGAAATATGAATGACTTGGATTGATAATATCTTTCAGTATGGTAATAAAATATGCACCCGAGACGTTTACTCGTGTACTTTAACCATTCCTCAAACATTCCTTTGACGTCTCTATAAGAGAAGGCTTGGGAAAACATTGAAACAAAAGAAGAAACTGCTGATAACCAGCAGTTTCTCCTTTTGTCTCATTTTTTTCTGTGCTCTTTTGTACACAAATCCAACCTTGATTAACACACATTTTGTCATCTACATCAGCTATAGATTTGGACCACCTTAAAAATTCGTCGTTCGGGAAAGGGTTAACTTCTACCCAAACGACAAAAACTGTTCAAATTGGAAAAAGTTGCAGACGACATTTTCAAATTCATGAAATTTTACATTATTGGTCTGTCTTGGTAAAATGACAATGGAAAACTAAGAAATTGCTTGTCACAAGCAATTTCTTCATTTCCCACTTTGTTTTCTAAAGCATTTATCTTGTTGGTGTCAAAGGCGTCAATGTATTGGAAAGGGTGTATAGTGGCTGTTATCATGATATCTCGGTATTAATAAACTAGGACAATGATGATTATAGTTTTTGCACTGTCAGTTTGTATGTCAGTCTGTCTGTTTGCCTACATACATGTCTGCCTGAGTGCTCGCATGTACATAATATACATTTTGAATGTACATTACAGGCCCGTAGGAAGCAATTTCATATTGGGGGGGGGGGCTAAAGACAAAGTCCTGAATTTTTTTTTTTTTGGGGGGGGGGGGGACTAATTTGGATTTTCCCAAAATTTTCAGTGTAAAATTAAGAAAATTCGGCATTTTTGGACAACTTGGGGGGGGGGGCTTAGCCCTCAAGCCCCCCTGTTCCCACGGGCCTGTATTGAGTAATATACAAGTCCAAAAACAAGTCCTACGTGTATATTGAATTTCTATACATGTATAGGCCTGCATTTTCAGAGCTTCAACGTAACATAACTTTTCTGGAAAACTAGTGCTTACAGATTAAACAAGCATTCTGAAGTATTGCAAAACAATACCAAGTCCCCTACCGGCTTTATATATGTGTTTAGAAAAAGAAGCCCCAAAAATTTCAAAGTCCAGTTGCTGGCATCCGTATCTTACTCAAAAATACTGGACCGGAACGAAACTCTAACTTGTTCTGTAACTTATCAATGCGGGTCTACGTACCAAAAATCAGCTCAATAGCTGCAAGCATTAAGAAAAAAAGTCTGGAAAACTGTGATTTCCCAGAAATTTTCTAAGTCCAGCATCCGTATCTTCCCCAAAAATCACTGGAGCAGAACGAAACTCAAACTCGTTCTGTATCTCATAAATATGTGTTCATATACCCAAAATCAGCTCAATACCTGCAAGCGTTTAGAAAAAAGTCTGGAAAACTGTAATTTCCCAGAAATTTTCTAAGTCCAGCATCAATATCTTCCTCAAAAATCACTGGACCGGAACAAAACTCAAACTCGTTCTGTAACTCACCAATGCAGGTCTACATACCAAAAATCAGCTCAATAGCTGCAAGCATTAAGAAAAAAAGTCTGGAAAACTGTGATTTCCCAGAAATTTTCAAAGTCCAGCATCCATATCTTCCCAAAAAATCACTGGACCGGAACGAAACTTAAACTTGTTCTGTAACTCATCAATGCGGGTCTACATACCAAAAATCAGCTCAATAGCTGCCAGCATGAAGAAAAAAAGTCTGGAAAACTGTAATTTCCCAGAAATTTTCTAAGTCCAGCATCCATATCTTCCTCAAAAATCACTGGACCGGAACGAAACTTAAACTTGTTCTGTAACTCATCAATGCGGGTCTACATACCAAAATTCAGCTCAATAGCTGCCAGCATTAAGAAAAAAAATCTGGAAAACTGTAATTTCCCAGTAATTTTCTAAGTCCAGCATCCATATCTTCCTCAAAAATCACTGGACCGGAACGAAACTTAAACTTGTTCTGTAACTCATCAATGCGGGTCTACATACCAAAAAATCAGCTCAATAGCTAACCCGGTTTAGAAAAAAAAGTCCGGAAAACTAATTCACCGGACTGAAGGACGGACGGACGGACGGACGGACGGACGGACTGACTGACGGACAGAGTGCAAACCTAAAGTCCCCTTCGGCTTCGCCGGTAGGGGACTAACAAGCTGTAAGTTTACAAGAGGGTTTTGGAAGAAAAACAGCCAAGTAACGTCCTATACTAAATGCTAGAATTCAGGACAGTTGCCTAGAATCTGTCATGCTTGTTTCACGTGGTTTGTCATGGAATGTCACGTTAACGATTTTCCCAAGATTGACCACTCTGGAGATCGTATATCGGACAAAAAGGGTATCTAGTAGGCTACGGTACATGTATTTTGCAGTACTTGCCACATTGCAATTGGAATTGAATTGTAGAGAAAATCTAAAGAAGCTAGAATCTGGAAAATTCCCTAGGACATTTTGGACCACTGTGTGTCCAGAAAATATTTAATAAGTGCAGTTCTATCATGATCCATGGATATTTCCAAGTGCTAACGAATGTCTGTTATGAAGAATCTATTGGGGATCAACATGGTTCTTGATCAGCCTGTGTGTATACTATAGACAGAGCAACAGATAAGTGGATGTAAAGACATTCTAGATATTTCTTGAATTCCAAACCCTATGTTGTGTGTACACATTTGAATTACCTAACGTTATTGCACTAAATATTTACTATAGTAAATTCGAGAAATTAGGAAAGTTGTCTTGACCATGTCATGTTTACTCCGCAGTGCTTGTAATGGCATGTCACATAGACGACTCGTACATCGGTTGAAAAGGTGAAGGAAAAAGAATGTTTTCCAAAACATTTTTTTCTGGTGGACGTCTTGTTTGGGAAAGAGTTAACGGTGTAATCATTAAGGCCCTAAGATTCGTCAGCTATTTCAGCCTTACAAACACAAGTAGACAGTAGGACACTGAAAATTGTCTCACCGAGGAAAATGCCCGGATTGATTTTCCAATTTCGCAATAATGTACTCTCCAAAGCCGAGGTCTATTGATTAACCATCAAATATTACCTCTGCCGTTTTTGATACACCAACAGCCTATTTGGTCGTCATAATCTAATTATAGCACATCATTTGAATTATCGAATCAAAATCATTCAGTTTTATCTTGCATGATCATTACGTATACATTACGTCGCTTCTATTTTTGGCTGAAGCCGGTAACATTTGAATTATCGAATCAAAATCATTCAGTTTGATCTTGTTTGATTACGTATATATGGCGGGCGAAAAGGGTCTAAAGTCAATATATAGCGCTAGACCTATAATTAAAATAGGGGTAGACCGCTAAAAATAGTGGTCTACCCTTATATTTTTAACGATCTATCGATAAAAATATCGGTATACCCATAAAATAAGGGTAGACCACTATTTCAATTAACGGTCTAGCGATAAAATTACCGGTAGACCGCTATTTTTATCAGTAGACCCCTATTTTTTCGATAGCCAATCATAGAGCTTGTACTATACGGTCGTTGATATTCCCGGTGTGTTGAAGATGTAACAAGTCATTTGATTGGCTAATGAGATTTCGAGCAGAAGGGTCAAAAATAATTATCGGTCTACAGGTAATTTATCGCTAGACCGTTAATTGAAATAGCGGTCTACCCTTATTTTATTGGTAGACCGATATTTTTATCGGTAGACCGCTAAAAATATAAGGGTAAACCGCTATTTTTAGCGGTCTACCCCTATTTTATTTATAGGTCGAGCGCTATATTGACTTTAGACCCTATTCGCGCGCCATACGTATACATTACGTCGCTTCTATTTTTGGCTGAAGCCGGTAATTTGAAGCGTCAGCCAATGAAAATTTGTATCAGCTTTTTAAATTGTTTTGTTGTGTAAAGCCAACGATTGGATACCGAAATCCCGCCAAGGCCCCGAGATTAGACGTGAAATGACCCCGCGGGAACAGAGCATCATTATATCATAATGGAATGAAGAGAGAATGTGCTCTGTTCTTAAGAGAGTAGCAATAATGTTGATCAATCGAAACTGGACGCAATTTGTTGGTCACGAGTATAACTTCTAACTCGGGCAAAAATAAAAGTAGAGAGTTAGACATAGGGTATTGTCTTTCCTAACAGCTTAAAATTTCGCAATAATGAAAGAAAGACCGGATTGATTTTCCTAACAACTTCCTACTTGAAGTTAGCAATAATGTTGATCAATCGATACTGGACGTAATTTGTTGGTCTCGAGTAGAACAAAATGACAAAATTGCTGAAGTTTCGTCCTTAACTAATTCCCCCATTACCATCTCGAGTTAATGGATGAAAGTAAACAGTAAGACATAGGGTATTGTCTCAAGGAGAAAAAATCCCGGATTTGGGTTTCCTAACAGCTTAAAATTTCGCAACAATGTTGACCAATCGATACTAGACGTAATTTGTTGGTCTAGAGTAGAACAAAATAAGCAAGGTTTTGTCCTTTTAACCGATTTCTCAATTACGATCTCGGGCAAAATAAAAGTAGACAGTAAGACATAGGGTAGGCCCCCTACTGTCTCAAGGAGAAAATATGTCCGGATTGATTTTTTCTTAACAGCTTCCAATTTCGCAATAATATTGTCGGATCAATCGATACTGAACGCAATTTGTTGGTCTCGAGTAGAACAAAATGACAAAATTGCTTAAGTTTCGTCCTTAACTAATTCCCCCATTACCATCTCGAGATAAAGGATAAAATCAGACATAGGGTACTGTCTCAAGGAGAAAATATGTCCAGATTGATTCTCCTAACAGCATCCAATTTCACAATAATGTTGATCAATCGATATTGGACGTAATTTGTTGGTCTCGAGTAGAACAGAATGACAAAATTGCTGAAGTTTCGTCCTTAGCACAGAAAAACAAATAACATGGTTTAGTGGGTATGAAAACTTTCTAACTTTGTTATTTCAATTTCAAACTCCTTGTCGTGGGTACTCATTTGAATCGTCTAAATGAAACAGTTCTAATAAAAACACAACATAAAATTGGTGAGCAATAGAGGCAATGCTGCATTTAGAATTTAAGCCTTCGTGCCCTTTTATCTGTGGCTCTGTATAACCGTCCAAACAAGACCTGCTTGCCTTTTGCCTACTAAACAAGACAAAGGAGAATGCCTATGAAATTTGGAAGCGATAGAAGCATGTCCTGATAACAAACATTTTCTCATTTGTCCCAATATTTTATGTGACATATCAGGCCCGTAGGAAGCAATTTCATATTGTGTGGGCTCAAGCCCATTTGAATGAATATAGGGTGGCTAAATTTGATTTTCAAAAAAAAAAAAAAAAAGAAAAAAAAAATCAGTGTAATATAAGGAAAATTCGCCATTTTTGGCCAACTTTGGGGAGGCTTAGCCACCCCAGCCCTCCCGTTCCTACGGGTCTGCATATTGTACACAAAACATATCTTCATCACCGTGTTCTAATTTGAACGATACTGCAGACGATAAAGGCCCGGTCACATACGATTCCGCATCCATTCCACGTTCACATCACGTCCAAAATCATACTGCACGGGTCCCCTGTATTAGACATGCTCCGATCGTGATGTGAACACAGAATGGTGTATGTGACCAGGCATTTCTTCTTCTTCTTTTACAGTAATGGCAAACGTTCTTTATAAACATTATGGCCATGCGTGGGGGGGGGTTAGAAAAGTGTAGATGACAAGTTTCCCGAGCTAATATATTTCCACCCGGGAAGCTCTTGTCATTGTGATAAAAAAATAGTGCAAAAAAAAAAAAAAACTTAAATTCTTACAACCTTAAGGACAGATCCTCCATTTATTTCCTACGGTAAGATTTTTTTTTATTTTTTCTGTACTGATATTTAAATATATGAGAAGTAAAAAAATGACTTAAAAACAATAGGTCACCAAGCGAATTAAAAAGTTATTGGATTTCATGGGAGACTACTCTTGTCTAAAATTGCAAAAATGGGGTGTCACTTAAATACCCACAAAAAAGGTGTTTTGAATGACTAGGATTACATAAATAAGTCTTTATTGTGTTCGATATGTTTTATTCTGTCTAAATGAGTATCAATTTGGGAAAATTTAGTGATGATTTTGAATTTTTTAGGAAAACATTCTTTCAAAAGTAGCTGAAATTGCTCTTATTTCGCAACGTTTCTGATAATAAAAAATATTCCAGCGGTAAGATTTTTTTTCTTTTTTGGAATAGACATAGTGCTTGGTCATACCTACAAAAACAAAAAAAGAAAACTATATCAAACCAAGCGTTTTTCTTAGTTATAAGTAAAATTTGGTTTACTTTTTGCAGCTCTGTCCGAAATTGTTTCACTACTTTTATCCATTTTCTTCCTTATTACCAGCTTTAGATAATAAAAAGTGTCATCTTTTGTGTCCATCTGAAGCGGACTAGCTCATAAAGACACCATTTTACTTTTGTTGCTCCGTTTCCTTTCGCTAACGCCACATGTTGAACGCGTACCAAAAAGCAAAATGTACCATCCGAGTACTATTACACTTTAATTGACCAAACAGAGAAAATTGAAATAACCGAAAAGGGTCTTGTCATTTATCAACCAAACATTAACTAAATGTAAAAAGTACATTTGCTGAAAAAGGCCAATTATTGAAACAGTTTTATTTCATTATTTAGGGTATGCGCAGTAAGTTGCGCAGTAACAACTGGAGGATCTGTCCTTAATACATATTGTAATTACCTACATATAAACTACTGTGAAGAAAGAATGTTAGTAGGGTTAAAAGATAAAAGCAGTTTTACAAATTATGATTGGAACATATATGAAGCAAGTGCTGATTTGAACCCAAGGGTTGTATCAGCACTTACTACATATGTTGGCAGCTTGTTCCACTGTACCACAGTTCTGGGAAAATAAGAGAATTTGATATAGTCAACTGTAGTCGAGGGGATTTGAAAGGCCAAATGGTGGTGGTGTCGTGTTTGTCTGTTATATGGCTGTAGATATTGCTGTGGGTCAACATCAACATGTTTATAAACCATCTTGTAAAATAGTGAGAGCCTACTATACTGTCTGCGTGATTGCAATGAGTTCCATTTGAGATCAGTGAGGATGTTTGTGACTGCGCCTGGTACCTTACTGTAATTATTGGTGGTAAAGCGGGCTGCTTGTCTCTGAACATTTTCAATTTTGTCAATATCTTTTTGGTGGAACGGATCCCAGACACTCGAGCAATACTCTAAAGTTGGTCTTACTATGCTGTTATAGGCTGCTGCTTTGGTTCAGCTCTTAGATGAATGCAAGTTACGTTTAAGAAAGCCTAAACTCTGGGATGCTTTGCTCGAAATTTTGTTGATATGTGGAGACCAAGAGAGGTTTGAAGGTATTTCAACTCCAAGATATGTAGATTGACTGACAACAGTCAGAGGCTGGTTGTGTAGAGTGTAAGAAGAAGTAATAGCCTTTTTATTTCTTGAAACATGCATAATGTGGCACTTGGCAATATTGAAAGACATCTTCCACCTCTGCTCCCACAACCACACATTGTCCAAGTCCTGCTGCAGCTGAACTGCATCTGCGGCTGACTTTATTGGCCTATATATTACGCAGTCATCCGCAAACAGGCGTACATTTGAGCTTATACATTCGGGCAAGTCATTAATAAAGAGCAGAAATAGAAGAGGTCCCAATACCGACCCTTGGGGAACACCTGATAGAACAGGAGCTGTGCTTGATTCTGCACCATCAACAATAACCTTTTGCTGTCTATCACTTAGAAAAGCTTTTATCCAAGCATTTGTGTTTCCCCTGATGCCATAATGTGATAATTTCAGTAAGAGTCTGCCATGGTGGACAACATCAAACGCCTTACTGAAATCCATTATGGCAACATCCACTTGACCACGTTGAATAGATGTTGTTAAGTCATGGATAAAGCCAATAAGCTGCGTTTCACAAGACCGCCTGGCGCGGAAACCATGCTGATTATCACATAAGATGTTATACTCATCAAGGTGGTCAAGAATGTTACTAACCACTATATGTTCAAGTACTTTGCAAGTGATGCAAGTGAGACTTACTGGTCTGTAATTTGCGGCTTTAAACTTTTCCCCCTTTTTGAAAAATTGGACTTACATTTGCCAATGACCAGTCTGAGGGGAGAGACCCACAAGAAATTGATTTATTGAAAAGTATAGTGAATATTGGTGCTATTTCCTGTGCACATTCTTTTAGGACTCTCGGCTTAATCTGGTCCGGGCCAGCAGCCTTGTAGCAGTTTAGATTTGCAAGGAGTTTCTTTACACCTGCTTCTGTCACGTTAATTGGTGTCATATCCTTATATGGGCTAGGCCCTAGATTTGGTAGATTTGGATCTGTATCATTAGTAAAAACAGATGAAAACTGGTTATTTAGTATTTCAGCCTTCTCCTTTGGTGTAGATTTTAATATACCATTTTCTCTCAAAGGAGCAACGCCACATGAATCGGTTCTAAGACTTTTGATGAACCCCCAAAAACGTTTTGTGGTGCCATGTTTGTGTTCTGATTCATCACAGACAATGTTATTCATATAGTCCCAATAAGAATTTCTGGTTTTCTTTTGGATTTCTGATTTAATATGTTTTAGTTTGTTATGAAAGATTGTGAAATTTTTAGACTTCTTCATTTTGCTGTAGAGCCTATCTCGTTTTTTCATTAGTTTTTAATTGGACGTCCGAAAGGACGTACAATTCTTATAACCACTTTTCGACAGGCGAAATGAGTTTTCATTACCAAAAAACCCTTTCTCAGACTCAATTGCCAGTTGACCAAAATTCAAAACAGATTTTGCGACCATACAGGAAAACTGTCGTATCTTTTCCTTCTTTCTATGTGTTCTCTAACAAACACTATAAGATTCATTTGTCGATTCAATTCATGCCACGTCTTAACCAACTTTACGATCTTTTTTCGATTGAACCATTTTCTTGTAGTGATATGACTTTCGTAATATTGTGTAAAGGGTAAGATTTTTAGAAAGCGATACATGCATACACTATGTTTATATTTAGTAAACAAACGCCTTATATCATCATCAGCAGCGATAGCTCAAACGGGAAAGGATTAACCTCGCAACCTTTTTTAGTATGAAATTTGGAACGCCGTTGGTTCGAAACCAGTTCGGATTATTTTTTCTGTATAACGTTTGTTAAAACGTTTGTTTTTCTTGATGTCTTTACTGAAAACAGATATTTTAGGATGATTACTCAGTTTAATGCACGTATTACATGTATGTATGATAGATTCTTTTTCTTTGATCATTGTTGTTTAAGTCTTTGACATATTTAAAGGAACGGGGTTTCCACGAGATGTATTTTGGAAATAGTTTTTTTAAAATTGATTCTCAGGGAGTGAGTTCATTTCGCAAGTCGGGTTCGACTCGATGGCAAATCGGGGTTCCATCTGAACAGTCTCAGATGAGACGCTAGTGATATCCACCTATTCAGAAAAATAGTTGCTCTTACGAGTTTTATTTTTTTCTCCAGCATCTGTATCACTGATATTCGACAGTATCGTGACCTATTTACATACTTATCAATGATCATGACAACAATGATTATTACTAGTCTATGATCGAGTGACAGCGATCTGTATTTATTACGTTTAAGTGAACCGTTTACGTGTACTGTTCTAAGATTAAGCAATGGGTCTGCAACAATGACAATGGAACATAGATGATCGTATGAATATGTGTACAGATATGGACATTGCTATTCTAAAACTTTCGTTGATAATGATATGAAGATTTAAATTGCGTATTGTACTCCACTGCCATTTTCCCGACGGCACGTTCCCAATTTCTTCTTTGTATGCACATCTGTAGATGTAAGGATGTTGCGGTAGTACTGGTATGAGGAATCCATGGTTAGGTGCTCCAATTCATCTGGTATTTTGTTTCAGGAGAAGTGTGAATTGAATTTGTTTTGTAACCACATCCAGGGAAAACTGCTGCAGTGTTTCTTTTTTTCTTTTTTTTTACTCTAAACACAAATAAAAATCAAAGTGCTTGGAGCACTATATTTAGACGTCTCTGATTGATTGAGCGGAATTGTATGTAAATGATCGGCGTTTCATTACTTTATGTCGTTGAATTTGTGTTTAGATCGATTCTAAATCACTGTGGTCGTTTTATCCCTAACGATGGTGGAGATAAATGTCGAAAAGAAGATGATAAAAAAGAACAATGTCTGAGTAGAATTCGAACCCAGGGCCTTCCAGATATAGACATGTGTATTTAAAGAGTACAAGGTGGGTGCTCTGCCAATGAGCTATCGCGGCTTTCATTTATGTAGCGCGTTGGCTTACATTTTGAATAAATTGCTTTGTGTCGTCCTTTATAAAAATCAAGGAAATGTGTAATTGACGACAAAACTCATAGTTAACCGAAACAAGAAGACAAAAGTGCTAATCACATTACCTTAATTGAATTGGGTAATCAAATTAATAGTGATTATCCATAGAGACAAATCAGTTGTCTTGAAACGGCAATCAAATCATTTGAAGCCTGAGAAGGGTTTTCTGGTAATAAAGCCGATTTCGTATGTCCGAAACCGATCTTATAGAATTAAACACAGAAGAATGAATAAAATATCTTTCGTTCATGTACAATCCCGCTCAATCAATCAGAGACGTCCAATTACAGTGCTCTCAGCACTTTGATTTAATTTCGGTGCTAATCCAAGGTAAATGTTGTCTACCAGAGACTACTTTACAAGGAACATGTTTAGAAATAAGTAAGTCCAGCTTTGACTTAAAAGAGTCCCAAAGTTCCTGTACCTGCATGTTGCCTGTAGGATTAGAGTTTGTGAAACATACCAAGCCGGCTTTGATTTCTGTCCAGTTTGCTTTATCAAAAAGGAAAATTTTTCTTTTCTCCTTTTGATTTATTCTGGCTGATGTTAGCAGATCCACAAACGGGATGCAATGGTCACTAAAGCCAGGGATTATTTTTACTGTCTCTGCCAATGATGGATTTGAGATGAATATTAAGTCGAGACAGTTATGGGTTGTCTCTGTTATCCTTGTTGGCTCGTCTACTAACTGTGTAAGGCAGTTTGTATTTGCAAATTCAAGTAATTTGTTACATTCATCAGGCTTTGAAGCACCAGTTGGGATGGTTTTAGTCTGCCAATTTATGTCACCGAGGTTAAAGTCACCTCCTATGACTATGGTGCTATTTATTTGATCTGTAAGATTGATTGTTCTTTGCAGTTCATCTATGCATACTACATCCTTATCTGGTCTGTAGGCACTGCATACTAACAGGTCCTTTTTGCCTTTTTGTTTGATGTTTACCCAAACTATTTGAAATTTGAAATGGGTGTAGACAATAGCTGCTTTTCCTTTATAGATTTCGCAACAAGGCCTTTATTTTGAAAAGTGTTTCTTGAAAATAAAAAAAATCATACTGAAAATTCCCGCAGACTGATTAGATTTGTATCCAGATTCCATTTGTTATACAAATTAATTAATTAATAATCGCGTATTTTATCTGATTGTTTGAAATGTCAACGAATACTGAGTGTATATATCGAGCGAGGACCCTCGTCAGGCGACAATATCGTGATTTATATAGACCAAGAAGGCGATAGATTTTCTGACCTGTTGGAGTTTAAAGCAAAAACGATATGCTAACTCTTACGGGTATTTAGCAAAAATCTTTGGGACATAACACACTGTCTCACTTCAAAGAACTTGGCATGGAAGCAAGAAATCTGGTTGAAAATGTTTCATTTATTAAAGGCTTAGGGGCCCTTACTAGTTTATTCTTCATACAAATTGATAAAAATTATATCAAGCCAAATTTTGTGAATTTGTCAGCCTGTTTGTGCATATCGTTTCTGTTATGCACAAATTCGCACAAAGTTCTTGTAGTCCTTCTAAACACTCTCGATGTCTTTCGATGCTTTTAATATCTAGCATAAGTTCCTTTTGTTTAGTTTTCGGACGCGCCGTTTGTGTCGCTTTTATATGTACTAAAGTCGGTGTGGATAACCCCATAGAGGATATTAACCTAGAAAACGCAATTCCACAAAAAAATCTCCGAGGTAAATGTCAAGTGTTGATTCCAGTAGGAAAAACCTCGTGACTAATTATTTCCGATATGCCTGGCAGACGACATTATCACGCACAATCTGAATTTGATAGAGCGGAATTGTCGTCTGTATTATAATGAATTAATATAGCGCCAATTACACTGGTATTAATGAACTGATTTCTTTAGACAACAAATTATTTAACCCTTTCCACACGGCATGCTTTGGTAGATGATTTGAAAGCTGCTGCAGACAAAAAAAAGGAAATCGATAGTGTAGGCCTACGAAAAAATGATATGTAAGGAGAAATGCTTATTATCATATTTTTCTTTTGCATCATTTTTAGCTCCATTGGCCGAAGGCCAGCGGGGCTTATGTCATGGCCCTGTGTCCGTCGTGCGTCCGTCCGTCCGTCCGTGCGTCCGTGCGTGCGTCAACTTTTTCTTTAAACATCTTCTTCTCAAAAACTACTGGACCAATTTCAACCAAACTTCACAGGAATCTTCCTTGCATGAACCTTTTCCAAATTCCTTCAAAAAATTAGATTCTGTGAAGAACTTGAATTTTAATTAATTTAAATTAATTAAATTTTGAAAAATCTTTAAAAATTCTTCTTCTCCAAAACTACCGTACCAATTTCAACCAAACTTCACAGAAACCTTCCTTGCATAAATCTCTACCAAATTCCTTCAAAAAAATAAAATCTGCGCAGAACTTGAATTTTGATTAATTTAATTGATTTAAATTTTTGAAAAACCTTTAAAAGTTCTTCTTCTCCAAAACTAATTGCTCAATTTCAACCAAACTTCACAGAAATCTTCCTTGCATGAACATCTTATAAATTCCTTCCAAAAAATAAACTCTGTGTAGAACTTGAATTTTAATTAATTTAATTAAATTAAATTTTCGAAAAATCTTTAAAAATTCTTCTTCTCTAAAATTATTGGACCAATTTCAACCAAACTTCACAGAAATCTTCCTTGCATGAATCTCTACCAAATTCCTTCAAAAGAATAAAATCGATGCCGAACTTGAATTTTAATTAATTTGATTTAATTAAATTTTCGAAAAATCTTTAAAAATTCTACAACTCCAAAAGTACTGGACCAATTTCAACCAAACTTCACAGAAATCTTCCTTGCATGTATCTCTTCCTAATTCATTCAAAAAAATAAATTCTGTGTTGAACTTAAATTTTAACTGAATTAATTAAATTAAATTTTTGATAAATCTTTAAAAAAAAACTTCTCCAAAACTGCTGGACCAATTTCAACCAAACTTTACAGAAATCTTCCTGGAATGAATCTCTTCCAAAGTCCTTCAAAAGAATAAATTCTGTGTATAATTTAAATTTTGATTAATTGAATTAAATTAAATTTTTGAAAAATCTTTTAAAAAAATCTCCTCCAAAACTACTGCACCAATTTCAACCAAACTTCAAAGGAATCTTCCTTGCATGAATCTCTTCCAAATTTTTCCATGATCAGATGAAAAACTTGGCCGCTGTTGGCTAGGCTTATTTTTCGCTATATGAAACATAGTGTAATTTTAAGAAAATTTTAAAAACATTTCTCCTCCATGATCACTAATTGGATTTCATTCTGGTGTAGCATGAATCTTCTTTGGATAGACCTCTAATGTATTCCTTGAAGAATTTCGTAGTCTAAATGTCTAAAAGCCAGTGGAGCGATACAGGGCCATCATGGCCCTCTTGTTTTTTCTGAAAGGGACATTGAAAGCAAATTTTGTGTGGGAAAGGGTTGAGCGTAGCATATCGCGTTCTGAGAAAATTCTTTGGCTATGAAAATCATCTCATTAATAAGAGCGCAATGACAAGGCTTACTTGTAGATCAGTTAGAAGTATTTTAAAGTATCGTAGACCAAAAAGGTAAGGATAAAGATCTACAACCCATCATTTACTGCAAAAAAATCTTGTAACTTCGGTCACCATCCATAGCAACGAAAATTGACAATGGTATCCCTCGTCAATTTCCGTTGTCACTGATGACACCCGGAAATTGACGAGAGTATTCACGGATGACGTCCGAAGATGCACGAAATGTTTGGTATCTAAGGATGGGTTGTAATCCTTAAATTGAATTTAATAGAACAAATTTGAGAATGGCGAAAATTTGGTGTTGTACTCCGTAGCCTACGTGTTACAAAGGTTTCTAGGGACTACTAAAATACGAACCCATAACAGTTTGGAAACAAAATACCGAATATTACATATTCTGCACTCATATTTTCAATAAGACACAATTTGTCGTATCGCAATGAAACAGGACTTGGTAAACCTGGGTAACTAGCTATGACGTACCAATCAGGGTAAAAAAGTCTATATCTAGCATATCCGTCATCTAGGTGATACCTCGGTATAAAATTTCCCTTCTTTAGCCTATGTTAAAATTGTCAACTTACCGCTGTCACAGCATCTTCCACAACATTCGCGTTCACTCGCGACTTGGGTTGCTTGATCTACCGCCTCTGCACTCCCTTTTTATGGTGGTTACAGTATAGGTTGAAAAGGAAAATCTGTAAATATCCAACAAAGAACAGGACCAATATTTAATTTCACTTTAGAATGGCTGTTTTCCGCCCAACTACATCTACATTTTTGGGAAGTATCCGCAGAAAGTAGTCCTGCAAATAATGCAAAAATATGCTACACAGCCAAAGTGCAGATGCAAAAATACTAAATTATCAAAGAAAGCAGTATCTAAACTATTGTTTAACACTCCCTACAACCCTCTGCATGCACAGACAACAAATTGTTGGACTAATTTCTAGGTCTAAGGGAAGTAAATCTGTTTGTCGTGACACGTGACTAATCTATAGGGAAGGTCCGGTGAATTATTACGATCAAGGTGACCTGTGATTGGACAATATTATTTACTGGAATCGGACATGATTTATTCATTTGTGACTGATTACATTCTATTTTCAAGTTAAAAGCAAACAATCAATGATTTTGAATCATTTTGGCAATTTCTGGGCCATTTTAAAAGATGGGTATTATACTCTAAAATGCTTCTGAGACTAGCTCCGCAGTTAGGGTGATCTCAAAAATGGGGTCAAAGGTCATAGAGAAAAGGATTCATGCCATAATAAAAATTCATTTTTTCGGGTGCATGAATGGATGTTCTAGAATTTAAGGTAGGTCAGATCATTGCTGCTAACTCATGGACTGAGCTATAAACCAAAATGTTCTAATGGTCGCCTATGTAAAACTATTTACTTCCCTTAGACCTAAATGTGGACCCTAATACAAATAGTAGACCGACCCAGGTTGTTGTTGTTCTAGAAAATTTGACAGAATTAAAACTTCCGGTTTGATTTTTGTTACAGACGATCTATCTGTTTTTTTTTTCTGACCATATCAGAGCATTTTGGCATCACTGCATCACTATCCACTTGTCTACCCATCTGTGTGTGTGTCTGCAGCCAAATTAACATGAATAGTCAATATTTCTCTAAATAACTCTCACATTATTTGACTTACAAATCCCAAATTTGGTTGGCATACACACCAGTACAACATGTATCTTTTATTACCAAGGTCAAGGTCATTAATCAAGGTCAAGGTCAAATCTGAAGGTCAATCTTTAAGAAAAAAAATGGTGATTTTTTTCATTTCTGCCCATACTACACAATCCTGAAAGCTGTACGTTGTATCTTTTTGTAATATTTACATCTTGTCAGTATGTTTCTATTGGTATCAAGGTCAAGAACATCCAAGAAGGTCAATGCCAAATTTCAAGGTCAAGTTTTCAATAAAAGTTGCCATTTTGAGGGGGTGTGATTTGTTTGTTCCTCATTAACAATTACATACAGTTTATGTACTTTATTTGACTCATGGGTGTGCTTAAAAGCCTTTAAAGGGCCCTTTTTATAATTTTCCTTGTTATTTTGAAGGCAACGGGCTGGTCTTGAACGAGGTTTTTATTATTTATTTCAGAAATTCAGTGTATAGTTCCATTATGTTAGTCATCAGCCCGCATGATTTTCATACTACAAAGATCAGCCCGATATATCTGATAGCTCATACTTTGACCAGTCCGGATCATTGATTCACACTCTGAGCTTTGAAATCAATCATCTACCGGGTAATTCTGCCTTTTGTGAGGGCAGTTGGATAGCTTGATTCATTAGTTTTGAGTTATGTCAGTTTGAAAATAGTTTAGCAGCAAAGTAAAGTATATAATGCAGTTAGCTAATGCTTTTAACTATGTATTGGATTATAAGATCAGTGCAATAATAGGTTAAAGTGTCTGATCTTGGCCTGTTTGTTTAGAGTAAATACTAAAGGACTGCTGAGAACCTGTTTTCTGTGAATGTTTGCTTATTTTTAGCTCACCTGAGCACGAATGTGCTCATGGTGAGCTATTGTGATACCGCTGTGTCCGGCGTCCGTCGTCCGGCGTCCGGCGTCCGTCGTCCGTCGTCCGTCGTCCGTCGTCCGTCAAACTTTGCCTTGTGTGCACTCTAGAGGCCACATTTTTTGCCCAATCAACCTGAAATTTGCTCAGAATGATTGTCTTGATCAAATCTCGGACAAGTTCGAAATTGGGTCATCTGGGGTCAAAAACTAGGTCACGGGGTCAAATCTTAGTAAAACCTTGTGTGCACTCTAGAGGCCACATTTTTTGCCCAATCAACCTGAAAATTGATCAGAATTATCGTCTTGATAAAATCTCGGACAAGTTCGAAATTGGGTCATCTGGGGTCAAAAACTAGGTCACGGGGTCAAATCTTAGAAAAACCTTGTGTGCACTCTAGAGGTCACATTTTTTTTCCAATCAACCTGAAATTTGATCAGAATGATTGTCTTGATGAAATATTGGACAAATTCGAAATTGGGTCATCTTGGGTCAAAAACTAGGTCACAGGGTCAAATCTTAGTAAAACCTTGTGTGCACTCTAGACGCCACATCTTTTGCCCAATCAACCTGAAAATTGGTCAGAATGATTGTCTTGATGAAATCTCGGACAAGTTCGAAATTGGGTCATCTGGGGTCAAAAACTAGGTCACAGGGTCAAATCTTAGAAATACCTTGTGTGCACTCTAGAGGCCATATTTTTTGCCCAATCAACCTGAAATTTGCTCAGAATAATTGTCTTGGTAAAATGTTGGACAAGTGCGAAATTTGGTTGTCTTGGGTCAAAAACTAGGTCACAGGGTCAAATCTTAGAAAAACCTTGTGTGCACTCTAGAGGCCACATTTTTTGCCCAATCAACCTGAAAATTGATCAGAATGATTGTCTTGATCAAATCTCAGACAAGTTTGAAATTGGATCCTCTGGGGTAAAAAACTAGGTCACGAGGTCAAATCTTAGAAAATCCTTGTGTGCACTCTAGAGGTCACATTTTTTTGCCCAATCAACCTGAAATTTGCTCAGAATGATTGTCTTGATCAAATCTTGGACAAGTTTATAATTGAGTCATCTTGGGTCAAAAACTAGGTCACGGGGTCAAATCTTAGAAAAACCTTGTGTGCACTCTAGAGGCCACATTTTTTGCCCAATCAACCTGAAAATTGATCAGAATAAATTTCTTGATGATATCTTGGACAAGTGTATAATTGAGTCATCTTGGGTCAAAAACTAGGTCACGGGGTCAAATCTTAGAAAAACCTTGTGTGCACTCTACAGGCCACATTTTTTGCCCAATCAACCTGAAAATTGATCAGAATGATTGTCTTGATGAAATCTTGGACAAGTGTATAATTAAGTCATCTTGGGTCAAATACTAGGTCACGGGGTCAAATCTTAGAAAAACCTTGTGTGCACTCTAGAGGCCACATTTTTTGCCCAATTAACCTGAAAATTGATCAGAATGATTGTCTTGATCAATTCTCGGACAAGATCGAATTGGGTCATCTGGGGTCATAAACTAGGTCATGAGGTCAAATCTTTGTAAAACCGTGTGTGCACTCTAGAGGCCACATTTTGCCCAATCAACCTGAAAATTGATCAGAATGATTGTCTAGATCAATTCTAGGTCATGAGGTCAAATCTTAGTTAAACCTTGTGTGCATCCTAGAGGTCACATTTTTTGCCCAATCAACCTGAAAATTGGTGTACAAAAAGTTATTATATCAGGTGAGCGCTTCAGGGCCAATGGCCCTCTTGTTCACTTATAAATATTGCAATTTTAGGGCCATATAATGATGACAGAACCTACTTCCTGTGTCCTATTAAGGTGTGATTGTCAATTTTAAGGTAGATGAAACATGTGAAACTCAAAATATAATAACAGAAATGGTAAATTATCCTTTTTTAATATGTCTTTATACAATGTTGAAGGAAAAAAACAAGATTGGACAGCATTTTGGCCATTTTGCAAGTGTGAAATTTCTGCTGAGTCATCATTTTTAACTATTATGCAATCTTAATCATTTAAATGTAACTTTTCTAAACATTTTTCACTGGGATTTGTTTTTTTATTATTAAGATGTGCTATAACAAACAGAGTTTAACATTTTCCTCGTCAAGAAATAGATTTATGAACAAAGAGAGACTATTTCACTACTAAATGGCCTCTTGTATTTTGTGTCAATGGTGTAAAGGGAAATGCCAATTTCTCCATTATTTTTGTACCAAATGTACTGAAATTCTACATAGATGCTAAAACAATGTTGTACTATTCATGTAATAACATGAAAAGGCCATTCTTAAACTAGTCAAACTAGTTTGTCTTGTTGAATGCAATTTCAAAGGTTCAGGCTGCGCAAACAAGCAAATGCATGACCAAGCTGAAAATTACAAGCAAGTAAGTTTGTATGGCCAGTAAGATTCCGTGAAAGTTCTGTATTGATTAGTTAATGATAATGGTTGTAAAATAGAAAATAAAGCCAAACATGGCAATTTTGTTAATTTCAATTTCAAGGGCACATAACTCATGATATAAAATTCAGACCAAGCTGAAAATTATACCCAGGCAAGATCTTATGGTCACCAACATTCTGTCCTATGTTTGTCTTGATTGGTCAATATTTGTAGTTGCTAGAGTGAAAACAATGCCAAAATAGAGCCAAAAATGGCAATTTTGTCTATTTCAAGAGCACATAACTCATGATTTTAAATTCAGATCAAGCCATTAAATTTTTAGACTAATTAAATTTTGAAAAATCTTTAAAAATTCTTCTTCTCCAAAACTACCGTACCAATTTCAACCAAACTTCACAGAAACCTTCCTTGCATAAATCTCTACCAAATTCCTTCAAAAAAATAAAATCTGCGCAGAACTTGAATTTTGATTAATTTAATTGATTTAAATTTTTGAAAAACCTTTAAAAGTTCTTCTTCTCCAAAACTAATTGCTCAATTTCAACCAAACTTCACAGAAATCTTCCTTGCATGAACATCTTATAAATTCCTTCCAAAAAATAAACTCTGTGTAGAACTTGAATTTTAATTAATTAAATTAAATTAAATTTTCGAAAAATCTTTAAAAATTCTTCTTCTCTAAAATTATTGGACCAATTTCAACCAAACTTCACAGAAATCTTCCTTGCATGAATCTCTACCAAATTCCTTCAAAAGAATAAAATCGATGCAGAACTTGAATTTTAATTAATTTGATTTAATTAAATTTTCGAAAAATCTTTAAAAATTCTTCAACTCCAAAAGTACTGGACCAATTTCAACCAAACTTCACAGAAATCTTCCTTGCATGTATCTCTTCCTAATTCATTCAAAAAAATAAATTCTGTGTTGAACTTAAATTTTAACTGAATTAATTAAATTAAATTTTTGATAAATCTTTAAAAAAAACTTCTCCAAAACTGCTGGACCAATTTCAACCAAACTTTACAGAAATCTTCCTGGCATGAATCTCTTCCAAAGTCCTTCAAAAGAATAAATTCTGTGTATAATTTAAATTTTGATTAATTGAATTAAATTAAATTTTTGAAAAATCTTTTAAAAAAATCTCCTCCAAAACTACTGCACCAATTTCAACCAAACTTCAAAGGAATCTTCCTTGCATGAATCTCTTCCAAATTTTTCCATGATCAGATGAAAAACTTGGCCGCTGTTGGCTAGGCTTATTTTTCGCTATATGAAACATAGTGTAATTTTAAGAAAATTTTAAAAACATTTCTCCTCCATGATCACTAATTGGATTTCATTCTGGTGTAGCATGAATCTTCTTTGGATAGACCTCTAATGTATTCCTTGAAGAATTTCGTAGTCTAAATGTCTAAAAGCCAGTGGAGCGATACAGGGCCATCATGGCCCTCTTGTTTTTTCTGAAAGGGACATTGAAAGCAAATTTTGTGTGGGAAAGGGTTGAGCGTAGCATATCGCGTTCTGAGAAAATTCTTTGGCTATGAAAATCATCTCATTAATAAGAGCGCAATGACAAGGCTTACTTGTAGATCAGTTAGAAGTATTTTAAAGTACCGTAGACCAAAAAGGTAAGGATAAAGATCTACAACCCATCATTTACTGCAAAAAAATCTTGTAACTTCGGTCACCATCCATAGCAACGAAAATTGACGATGGTATCCCTCGTCAATTTCCGTTGTCACTGATGACACCCGGAAATTGACGAGAGTATTCACGGATGACGTCCGAAGATGCACGAAATGTTTGGTATCTAAGGATGGGTTGTAATCCTTAAATTGAATTTAATAGAACAAATTTGAGAATGGCGAAAATTTGGTGTTGTATTCCGTAGCCTACGTGTTACAAAGGTTTCTAGGGACTACTAAAATACGAACCCATAACAGTTTGGAAACAAAATACCGAATATTACATATTCTGCACTCATATTTTCAATAAGACACAATTTGTCGTATCGCAATGAAACAGGACTTGGTAAACCTGGGTAACTAGCTATGACGTACCAATCAGGGTAAAAAAGTCTATATCTAGCATATCCGTCATCTAGGTGATACCTCGGTATAAAATTTCCCTTCTTTAGCCTATGTTAAAATTGTCAACTTACCGCTGTCACAGCATCTTCCACAACATTCGCGTTCACTCGCGACTTGGGTTGCTTGATCTACCGCCTCTGCACTCCCTTTTTATGGTGGTTACAGTATAGGTTGAAAAGGAAAATCTGTAAATATCCAACAAAGAACAGGACCAATATTTAATTTCACTTTAGAATGGCTGTTTTCCGCCCAACTACATCTACATTTTTGGGAAGTATCCGCAGAAAGTAGTCCTGCAAATAATGCAAAAATATGCTACACAGCCAAAGTGCAGATGCAAAAATACTAAATTATCAAAGAAAGCAGTATCTAAACTATTGTTTAACACTCCCTACAACCCTCTGCATGCACAGACAACAAATTGTTGGACTAATTTCTAGGTCTAAGGGAAGTAAATCTGTTTGTCGTGACACGTGACAAATCTATAGGGAAGGTCCGGTGAATTATTACGATCAAGGTGACCTGTGAT
The DNA here is from genome assembly GCA_963680895.1 of Fragum sueziense. NCBI lineage: Eukaryota > Metazoa > Mollusca > Bivalvia > Cardiida > Cardiidae > Fragum > Fragum sueziense. The sequence goes on along the minus strand of CAVMGG010000905.1, from coordinate 36,554 downwards.
TGGACAATATTATTTACTGGAATCGGACATGATTTATTCATTTGTGACTGATTACATTCTATTTTCAAGTTAAAAACAAACAATCAATGATTTTGAATCATTTTGGCAATTTCTGGGCCATTTTAAAAGATGGGTATTATACTCTAAAATGCTTCTGAGACTAGCTCCGCAGTTAGGGTGATCTCAAAAATGGGGTCAAAGGTCATAGAGAAAAGGATTCATGCCATAATAAAAATTCATTTTTTCGGGTGCATGAATGGATGTTCTAGAATTTAAGGTAGGTCAGATCATTGCTGCTAACTCATGGACTGAGCTATAAACCAAAATGTTCTAATGGTCGCCTATGTAAAACTATTTACTTCCCTTAGACCTAAATGTGGACCCTAATACAAATAGTAGACCGACCCAGGTTGTTGTTGTTCTAGAAAATTTGACAGAATTAAAACTTCCGGTTTGATTTTTGTTACAGACGATCTATCTGTTTTTTTCTGACCATATCAGAGCATTTTGGCATCACTGCATCACTATCCACTTGTCTACCCATCTGTGTGTGTGTCTGCAGCCAAATTAACATGAATAGTCAATATTTCTCTAAATAACTCTCACATTATTTGACTTACAAATCCCAAATTTGGTTGGCATACACACCAGTACAACATGTATCTTTTATTACCAAGGTCAAGGTCATTAATCAAGGTCAAGGTCAAATCTGAAGGTCAATCTTTAAGAAAAAAATGGTGATTTTTTTCATTTCTGCCCATACTACACAATCCTGAAAGCTGTGCGTTGTATCTTTTTGTAATATTTACATCTTGTCAGTATGTTTCTATTGGTATCAAGGTCAAGATCATCCAAGAAGGTCAATGCCAAATTTCAAGGTCAAGTTTTCAATAAAAGTTGCCATTTTGAGGGGGTGTGATTTGTTTGTTCCTCATTAACAATTACATACAGTTTATGTACTTTATTTGACTCATGGGTGTGCTTAAAAGCCTTTAAAGGGCCCTTTTTATAATTTTCCTTGTTATTTTGAAGGCAACGGGCTGGTCTTGAACGAGGTTTTTATTATTTATTTCAGAAATTCAGTGTATAGTTCCATTATGTTAGTCATCAGCCCGCATGATTTTCATACTACAAAGATCAGCCCGATATATCTGATAGCTCATACTTTGACCAGTCCGGATCATTGATTCACACTCTGAGCTTTGAAATCAATCATCTACCGGGTAATTCTGCCTTTTGTGAGGGCAGTTGGATAGCTTGATTCATTAGTTTTGAGTTATGTCAGTTTGAAAATAGTTTAGCAGCAAAGTAAAGTATATAATGCAGTTAGCTAATGCTTTTAACTATGTATTGGATTATAAGATCAGTGCAATAATAGGTTAAAGTGTCTGATCTTGGCCTGTTTGTTTAGAGTAAATACTAAAGGACTGCTGAGAACCTGTTTTCTGTGAATGTTTGCTTATTTTTCACTTATAAATATTGCAATTTTAGGGCCATATAATGATGACAGAACCTACTTCCTGTGTCCTATTAAGGTGTGATTGTCAATTTTAAGGTAGATGAAACATGTGAAACTCAAAATATAATAACAGAAATGGTAAATTATCCTTTTTTAATATGTCTTTATACAATGTTGAAGGAAAAAAACAAGATTGGACAGCATTTTGGCCATTTTGCAAGTGTGAAATTTCTGCTGAGTCATCATTTTTAACTATTATGCTATCTTAATCATTTAAATGTAACTTTTCTAAACATTTTTCACTGGGATTTGTTTGTTTATTATTAAGATGTGCTATAACAAATAGAGTTTAACATTTTCCTCGTCAAGAAATAGATTTATGAACAAAGAGAGACTATTTCACTACTAAATGGCCTCTTGTATTTTGTGTCAATGGTGTAAAGGGAAATGCCAATTTCTCCATTATTTTTGTACCAAATGTACTGAAATTCTACATAGATGCTAAAACAATGTTGTACTATTCATGTAATAACATGAAAAGGCCATTCTTAAACTAGTCAAACTAGTTTGTCTTGTTGAATGCAATTTCAAAGGTTCAGGCTGCGCAAACAAGCAAATGCATGACCAAGCTGAAAATTACAAGCAAGTAAGTTTGTATGGCCAGTAAGATTCCGTGAAAGTTCTGTATTGATTAGTTAATGATAATGGTTGTAAAATAGAAAATAAAGCCAAACATGGCAATTTTGTTAATTTCAATTTCAAGGGCACATAACTCATGATATAAAATTCAGACCAAGCTGAAAATTATACCCAGGCAAGATCTTATGGTCACCAACATTCTGTCCTATGTTTGTCTTGATTGGTCAATATTTGTAGTTGCTAGAGTGAAAACAATGCCAAAATAGAGCCAAAAATGGCAATTTTGTCTATTTCAAGAGCACATAACTCATGATTTTAAATTCAGATCAAGCTGAAAATTACACCCAGGCAAGATCTTATAGTCACCATTATTCTGTCAAAGTTTTGTCTTGATTGGTCAATATTTGTAGTTGATAGAGTGAAAACCAAGTCAAAATAGAGCCAAAATGGCAATTTTGTCAATTTCAAGGTCACATAACTCATGATGTAAAATTCAGACCAAGCTGAAAATTACACATATGCATAATCTTATAGTCACTATTATTCTGTCAAAGTTTTGTCTTGATTGGTCATTATTTGTAGTTGCTAAAGTGAAAACAAAGTCAAAATAGATCCGAGTCTTGATTGTCCAATATTTGTAGATTTTAGAATAAAAATATAGTCAAAACCAGCTATTTTTGACATTCAAGGGCAGATAACTCAGTTTATTCTGATTCAATCCAAATTCTTTGAAGGAATGTGAGAGAGGGTCACCCAATGATCATTCCTGTGAAGTTTGATTGAAATCAATCTAGTAGTTTCTGAGAAGAAGATTTTTACAGAAAACGGAAGGACGGAAGGACGCACGCACGGACGCACGACGGACACACCGCCATGACAATAGCCCGCTGGCCTGACGGCCAGTGGAGCTAAAAATGTGTTGTTGGCACTTAAAAGTGATAAGAAATTACAGATTTATTTTTAAAGTTTAAGGGTTACATCTATAGAAAAATAATGAAAAATATGAATTTGAATTACTTTCATCTGAAATGGTGGCTAATATGCTCAGAAGTAATTGTTGCACAATACCAGATGAAAAGAATGTGTTAAATATTAATATACAACCTGCCTTTTGAACATTGAAAGTACATGTTTTGATGAAGAACAATTTTCTGACATAACAAATTTTTGGCTTGATTTTATTGTGATAGGGTAAAGGAAAACATGTTTCATTCAAGATGCAAGGGAAGGAATGAACCCATTTTTTTTTTAAAAAAAATTGTTCAGAATTGGTATTTGGTCACAAAAACACTTAAATGTTGTATTTTGCCACCAACTAATCTTTTCGTTAGGTCTAAGGGAAGTAAATCTGTTTGTCGTGACACGTGACAAATCTATAGGGAAGGTCCGGTAAATTATTACAATCAAGGTAACCTGTGATTGGACAATATTTTTTACTGGAATTGAACATGATTTATTCATTTGTGACTTATTATATTCTATTTTCAAGTTAAAAGCAAAGAATCAATGATTTTGAATCATTTTTGTAATTTCTGGGCCATTTTAAAAGATGGGTATTATACTCTAAAATGCTTCTGAGACTAGCTCCGCAGTTAGGGTGATCTCAAAAATGGGGTCAAAGGTCATAGAGAAAAGGATTCATGCCATACTAAAATTCATTTTTTCGGGTGCATGAATGGATGTTCTAGAATTTGCCTATGTAAAACTATTTACTTCCCTTAGACCTATTGTACAACGACCCGGAAGCAAAAAGTTGACTGGGGTCACTCCAAAACCTTACGTGCATGAGTAGATGTGTAATTTTACGCGTACACGCTGTAAATATAACGTGTACACGAACAAATGATATTTGTGCACACGCATGCGCCTACAATATACACGTCTACGCGTGAAATATGCGTGCGTACGCGCACTTTTTACACATGCACACTAGAAAATTACTTTTGGCCCATTTGGTACGTCATAGTGTGGCGTACCCAACACCCCATGCTAGGACACAGGGCGGCGACATAAGGACTAATTTGTCCTGATTTATGTGGCAAAACTTGGCGTTGCTCTCACAGATACATACGAATATATATCGGGATTACTTTTGCATTAGTAATCTCTTGCAATTAATCAAGCCCAATCGTTGTTGTCTGTAAGTGCAACTTAAGCAATGGTTTCTATTGAAAATTACCTTTGTCCCATTTGATACGTCATAGTGTGACGCACCCAACACCCCATGCTAAGACACAGGGCGGCGACATAAGGACTAATTGGTCCTGATTTATGTGGCATATCTTGGCATTGCTCTCACAGATACATGTACGAGTATAAATCGGGATTACTTTTGTATTAGTAATCTCACATCCACTCGTTGTTATTTCGTAGGACAATTTAAGGTAGCTCAATCCTAACGAGAGTCACGCGTATCGGATGGAATTATTCGGGCGACGTCGTAAACATTCGGCGATGGAATGTTCCACCGCCGAATGTTTACTACGTCGCCCGAATAGGTTTGGATACGTAACGAATGTTAACCACGTCACAGGAAAAATTCCGACTTCACGTGAATCTCACTATGGATGAACTACCTTAACCAATGGATTCTCTTGAAAGCAATAAGAGAATATGTTGGTGATCAGAATCTCTATCTTTTCTCCAATTGTTTCCCATACATTTACTATTAAGAACGTCAAACCGGGGTTTCTATATAAAATTGACTCTTTTTGGATCCCTAGAAGATAAAAATCTTCGGAAACAATTTTGGAAAATTAAAAAAGATCCTTGCGGCACTCAATTTCTTCATTTCCTAACACAAAGACCAAAAACATTAAATTCTATTCCCTAGAAAGTGTCGTTTGGAACATCTTTGAATTTGGACCAGTCTAAAAATTTGCCGTTCGGTAATGGGTTAAATCTGTATTTACTATTATTCGATTCATTAGACAAGCCTGCCAAAAATGGAGCCAAGTTTTCGACCATTGATTCATAAAATCAATCATAAAAACATGGGAAAGGTTAAACAAAGATGGCCCGAGGCAAGGCAATAATCACGCAAATACAAGTCACTGCTTTTCAACAAAAACCTCGTAACTGCAGCTCAAAACAAACTTCAGTTACGAGGTTTTTATTGAAAAAGCGACGAAAAGAATCGGTGCCTGGAAAAGGGCCCTTAGGTGGATATGAGACCAACATGGACCCTGATCAGCCTGCGTATACACGCAGTCTGATCAGGATCGATGTTTCTTTCTTGTATCTAGTTTAAACATATTTTATTGCCATCAAAATGTACATACATGTGTAAATTATTTGACAACAAGTGAAATGTCAACAGTTTGCAAAGGGGTCTGGCCACAAGTTCTAGCAACTTAAATACGGCCATTCCTTTTCTTGTATTGTTTACGGGTCATGAACAAGATTTGAGAGAACAAACTGGATCTTGGTGAGTTTTTGTGTATGCACAGGCTGATCTGGGTTTGCACTGTAGGCCTACTCTTCAAAATTTGAAAATTACATTGCATGGTAAAGTATTATCAACTTCGCGTGGGCAGACCCGTATATCATTTCATCAGTCCAAATGTAAGTACGTTTTAATTAGAACACTTTATCATTGTTAGTATAATGGGTAATTAAATGAATGTACATTAATAAAACTTCAATATTATAGTCAGAAATAATTTATCTAAAACGTCATATCTTAAGGTATAAAGGGCCTAATTAGCACCAAAGAGCCGGCGGCGAAATTTGAAAAGTGCCAGTAATTCCTATACTGTGTTATATTTCCATTCAAAATATAAACATAAACATTTTGCACGGTTTAGAATTTTGAATTAATGTATATTTATGGAAATATTTGACAAAAATGTTCAAAATTACCTCCCTTGCATATGAATATAGAGTAAGATAATATTTGTAAATTATTTTCTTCTTGAAGCATAATCTTGAAATCCGGCACGGTGAATCAACTTATTTGAAGTTTATTTAAAAGTGTGCGTAATTTGGTGCATTTCGTATAGCTAGAAAGTTGTGTTTTTAATTAGGCCCTTCTTACCTTAAAACCAAAAGAATTAAAGACATTAACCAAGACATAAGATTAATATACGAAAAGAACTTAGTGCACCCAGAAACAACCAGAATTCAATTTTTTATTTACTTTCTTCGTTGGTGTCTTTTTTACAATCAACATATTTTCCATTTTGTTGTCTGGTCTTATTATTTTGTCGCCTGGTAACGAATTAAAGCGACGTTCATACAATACTAATTTTGTCTTTCCGAATAGCCTAGAAAAGTCTTGTAAAAAATAGAACTGGAACAAAAGAATACAATGTTGATTATCAGTATTTCCCGTTTTCTCTCAATATTGTATGTAGCATAGATTACGTATTTTACTTTTTCTGAAAATTCCTTTGACATTGAATACGTCTAGAACAAGAGCTGTCTCGGGACAGCAAAGCGCGACCATCAAGTCTTGGATATTGAAATAGTCTAAGTCCGATAAGCTAAACATTCCATTCAAGGGCGGATCCAGGATTTTTTTCCAGGGAGGGTCCAAGCCTAAGATTTTTTAGGGGGGGGGGGGGGGGTCCAAGCCCAAATTATGGCTTAAAATGTAATAAATATGTAACGTTACAGTAAATTTATATAGTCAAAATTTAATTTTTGGCCAATGCCAGGGGTGTCCGGACCCCCCCCCCTCTAGATCCGCCCATGCCATTAAAACAAATTTCAGAGTAACGGATCCTTGCCTAGAGGTCGATATCATGGTCACAGAAGCATGAAGCAATATCTGGTACAAAAAAAAGTTATAACATATAGTTTACTATGCAAGTTGCGCGTATAAACTTAACCAAGAACTTTTAAGTTCGAAAGGGTAAAAATTCCTTCAAATTCGATGTCAGAGTAACGAAACTTAGCATATATGCTGATATTATGGTCACAGAGGCATGTGCAAAGTTTCAGAACAATGACATTAATAGAAACAGAGATTTCACAAACTTGCACGTAAAAACTTAACCAAAGAATTGCGCTAACACCGACGCCAACCCCGTCACCGACGCTCGGGAGTCTAGAATAGCCCCCGTATTCTATAGGAATAGTCGCACTTAACACTATATGAGGAAGGGGTTTGTTTTGTCATGATTCAGCCACTTAGCAAATCAAGGCTATGATATGTATCGCGGAATGGGAAATTTTGATTAGATCTTTCCCAAACTAAACTTTGTTTTGAAGTGCATACAAAGGAAAGCTTTTGAGAAGCATTGAGACAAAAGAAGAAAATGCTGATGATCAGCATTTTCTCCTTTTGCCTCAATACTTTATATGCTATAACATACTCATTTTCTACTGTTGGTGACATGCATTTGTCCTCTGCAATAGCTTTCAATCTAGACCTACTAAAATTGGGAAAAGAATTAAAATCAGAATGAAATGCTGCCATACGACATAATCGATGGGTCAATAACCTTCAAGCCGAGACAAAAGGTAAACTAGAGGTCACTATGCCAAAATAGTAGAGTGGTCTATCCATTATTCAATATAGTCCACGCGGACCAGGAATGGGTCGGGGGCGTTTTAAATGGGAAACGATACGATGGTACTTTTTAGAAATTGACATAGGCCTATGTTTTTCTCTCTTTTATTTGTATTTTTTTTAAAAAATAAATATCAGTTTATAGTAAACTCGGGGTTAATATGTCAAACAGAAGACTGGTCTATTCAATAGTCCACGCGGACCAGGAATGGGCAGAGTTGAGGCAAATCTGGGAACCGCTATGCTAGTATTTTGTGAAATGGCATTATCTTTCTATCTTCCATTTGGAATAAATAACATTTTAAAGTAAACTAGAGGTCACTATGTCAAATAGCAGAGTGGTCTATCCATTATTCAATAGTCCACGCGGACCAGGAATGGGCAGAGTTGAGGCAAATCTGGGAACCGCTTTGCTAGTATTTTGTGAAATGGCATTATCTTTCTATCTTCCATTTGGAATAAATAACAGTTTAAAGTAAACTAGAGGTCACTATGTCAAACAGTATAGAGTGGTCTATCCATTATTCAATTTAGTCCACGCGGACCAGGAATGGGCAGAGTTGAGGCAAATCTGGGAACCGCTTTGCTAGTATTTTGTGAAATGGCGTTATCTTTTTTCTTCCCTTTGGAATAAATACCATTTTTAAAGTGACATTTCATAATTTTTTGTCATAAATTTTACTTTTATTTTTATCTGAAAGAGCATATTTCCTTATGAAAATTCTGAAAATTTCAAGCCAAAATATTGCACCGTTTACGAGAAATTTATATTTTTGTGTTGAAATTGAACAAATTGTTGTGGAAAACAGTTCGGATTTATATGCAATTTATCGATTATGTCTCAACTTTAAACGCGTGTTTCTCGCTTATTGGCAACAACTTCAAAAAACTAATAGTATTTATACTCATTAGAATAATCAATCTTTGCATCAAGACATACTTTAAAAAATTGAAATTGGAATGAAATGTCCCTTTAAGTAAACTAGAGGTCACTATGTCAAACAGTATAGAGTGGTCTATCCATTATTCAATTTAGTCCACGCGGACCAGGAATGGGCAGAGTTGAGGCAAATCTGGGAACCGCTTTGCTAGTATTTTGTGAAATGGCATTATTTTTCTCTTCCCTTTGGAATAAATACCATTTTTAAGTAAACTAGAGGTCAGTATGTCAAACAGTATAGAGTGGTCTATTCATCATTTAATAATCCACGCGGACCAGGAATGGGCAGAGTTGATGCACACATGGAAAGGATATGCTGGTACCGACACATAACTGAACACTTACATGTGTCGCCAGTGTTCTCCCCAGCCTAATAAGCTGTATCGGCCCCACTACAGCTTCATGTAAATCAATGTATTGCCCCTACAGCTTCATAATTACCCCTACAGCTTAATTTCTTCAAATGGTCACCAAATAGAGACATTAAGAGGTACTTCATGTCAAAAACTTATAAATAATGCATTATAATCAATCAAAATGTAATAATTCTTTATAAAAACATTATGACTAAAGAAGAAATTGCTCAAATTGAGCAATTTCTTCTTTTCCCATTATGTTTTTATTCATGAACACAATGATTTTCAAGGTTTACCAATACTTATAATCTGCCACTACAGCTTCAAATTATTCTGAGGAGAACCCTGGTCGCAATTACGCCTAAATAGAATTTTAAATCATAATTGGATTGCGTTTGGACCGCCGCCTGTATATTGCCCAAACAGTATTTTTAGTTTCTTCTAAAATATTGTCTTCCCAAAATGAGACCTAATGTTGACGTCTCTTACAGAAATGGTTTGCTTTGTCGGCAGCAACTTCTTGCGACTCAGTTCAGTCTTAAATTTCACTGTCTGTCAAAGGACTAATTTCAATTTCTCAAGTTTTTTCTCTTGAACTTTATGTGAACTCATTTATGTCACATGTTGTAAAATAAATGAATTTGAAATGCTAATGTGTCGTGTTTACATGGTACTTATTAATTACGCCTTGTCCCCCATTAGGTCTAAATATATATATATATATATCGTATACGCATATTAAGGCAGTCCGTCCCTAATGAGATTCGCACGACATCGGAATTATTCGGGCACGGCGAAAACATTCGGCGGTGGAACGTTCCACCGCCGAATGTTTACGACCGCGCCCGAATAGGTTCGGATACGTAATTACGGGTATTCTACCTTAAACCTCCTGGCTAGGGTGGTTTCTGTTTAGATCTAGTTGAATTTATACATTTCAGAATCTACAGTACATCGAGGTACTGAATATTCGCTTATGTGCCAAAAATGTACGTACGACGATTTTGTTTGGAGATCAGGAATAAGCTTTAAGTACAAACTGCTCAATAAATGAATGAATTAACTACTTAGTTCAAAGATATATCATAGCCTATTTACATATGAAATAGAAGCATCCATTTTCATGCAATTGGATTATTTATGGATTAACTGATATACCTACATAAATATTACCCGTCACGCTAAAAGTGACCATCGGGGATGTGCGAAAATTATCGACTCTAGTCAGTTTGTGTAAAACGCGCAGACCGACTCGGATCGAAACTTTTCTCTCTCGGTTAATTTGCTGTATCTGTTTCATATTTTATTATACCTCACGAGAAATGACCTGGCAGAGCATCCCAGCCTATTGGCTAGTTCAGTTATCGTTAGCTATACTCGATGTTCATTTTTACAAGGCATCTAGTTGACTTAAATTACCGAGTCTGAGTCGGTTCTCAAAATGTCGTTTATGGACTTCACAGTAGGTCCATTTTAACGTGATGTAACAATATTTTGGACCTGTCCGAATTAAAGGTGTTGCAAAAGACAAAAGAAACGTGACAAAAATGTGAAATTTTGGTTAAGTAGTCTGATGTCTGTATCAGCTTTCATGTAAAGCCTGAAATTTCCTTGTTCTGGAAATGTTTAAGGCAATTTCTTTTTCTCTTTTTTTTTGTGTCTATGTTTTTTTTTTTTTTTTTTTTTTTTTTTTTTTCTTTTGTGGGGTAGGGTTGGTTGGTTGTTGTTGTTGGTTGCTAGGTTAATAATACCATTCGCATGTTTTTCTGTGAATGCGTACAATATTATTTTAGTTAAGCATGAAAAACGCGAATACAAAGGGTAGCCTACATAAACTTACGCAATATTTTCGATAGTTTCAAGAGTAGGAAATAGTTTGACGTAAGCAAATGTTGCATCACCAAATGTTCTACGTCAATAAAAGAAATAAAACATTTGTGATAAAGGAACACGTATAGAACTAAAGTAGTCCATTGGTGTTAGGGCTACATACAGCCGACACTCGTTATCTCGACATCGGATATGTCGAAATTTCGCTTAAGTCGAAGTGAAAGTCATGTCCCATCCTCAACATTATGGATATCAAAATGAATTCCGAAACAAATACAGCCATTGAAATTTAGTAGGAAAAGGATAGAAATTGCTCGTTTCGAGCAATTTCTTTCCTTTTCCTACTATATTTCAATCATGGTCACATATGATGACAATCAAAATTGGTAAAATATCGTTTTCATCGAAAATAATCAAAATCGGATTAGTCGAACTCCGGATATGCCGAAGTATTTTGACGGCCCCTCTGACTTCGACACAACGAGTGTCGACTGTATCAGAGTTGGTGATGACTTTTCAAAATAAAACATTTCACTTAACCCTTTCCCAAACAAGACCCTAGGTAATAGAAAAGGCTTGAAAAATATTGAAACAAAAGAAGAGACTGCTGATAACCAGCAGTTTCTCCTTTTGTCTCAATATTTTCTGTGCCATTTTTTACACAAAGCCTATCTTCAATAACATCCATTTTTGTCATTTATGGCAGTAGTTGAAGTGGATCACCCTAAAATTTTGACGTTTGGGAAAGGGTTAGCCTAATGTTCAACAAACTATAGCCTATGTTGAGTGGTCATGGGTTAAGCTTTGTTCAAAAAGAAAAGAGTTAATGTTTACATTGATGATGAAATAGTATTTGGTAATTTCCTCTTAATCCAGCCTTTGGATTAGACTTAAGGATAATCTGGATAAGGATTTACCTCTCACCATGCTTGATCACAGGCATTTGCCATGTTCACAATGGGCGACTTCCATTTGCACCATAGTTTGAGCCATGGTTGGGAACTAGGGCTCTTACTATATCTATTAGATTCATCCCGTTCTGTGTCAATCAATAGGGAACGATTTTATCCAGTTTAACAGTGACGTAATTTCAGACAAACAAATAGTATTTCGTGTGTGTTGTTATAAATTCTCGTAACTACGGCTTTATTCAAGCCGTAGTTACGAGATTTTTTAACAACACCGACGGTTTATCAAACATGACAGTAAACCCAGTCTATTTTTAGCGTAAAATTCTTTGCTATTCAAAATATTTTTTACGTCGACACTGATCTTTGATCCGCTGTTTCCAACCAAGTGTAACAGCTCGTTTTCTTTACCACACTTTGTCCGGATGTTAGAATACTGCTGCGGAAATGACGTCAAATAAATTGGGTAATTACTGCTCGTTTGGAGCTGCAGCTTTTAGTGATCGCTTGGCGATAGTCTGAAACGAAGTCGGCAAAACTCTGATCAGGGTTATTCATCGTGGATATCTATATTGTTCGTGAACAAAATTACATTTACGTAACCAATTAACAAAATGGAAACAAAAAATAGGATGCTCCAATCTGAAAGTTGCCGTAGACGTCATAATGGATGTTGTAAATGATATTATTTTTATTATCGCTTGAAATTAAACTTTTCAACACCACTTACATATAACTCATGAATGCCTACCTTGAAGCGTTTCGCCTGGCTAGGACTACTTCAGACAACGTCAGCAAATGACCTGGTCACATACAATTCCACGTTCATATCTCGTCCACATCGCGTCCAAAATTATAAGTCTGTAGGACTGGCTATGTTTGGACTTGCTCCGGTCGTGATGTGCACGTGGAATCGTCTATGTGACCAGGCCGAAACTGTGGTGTCGATTAGTTTTACTGAGTATTAACCCTTTCCCAAACAATACCTGGTTTTGACGTCCCTAAAAGAATTAGCTTGGGAAAACATTGAGGCAAAAGAAGAAACTGCTGATAAGCAGCAGTTTCTCCTTTTGCCTCAATATTTCCTGTGCTTTCTTATGCACAAATTCTATCTTTAACAACACCCATTTTGTCATCTGAATCACCTTTCTAATTGGAACACCCTAAAATTTTGTTGTTTGGGAAAGGGTTAACACCGCATGAGGGAGTTCTGAGCGATGTTAACGCCGTGTCCAAAACGTACGGTAAGTTGTACCTGCTGCCCATGTCCCTGTTTAATTCCGATTTGTGTGTTCTGATTCGTACCACCTCCATTACTCCTCGTAGGAATCAAGAAATGAGGGTCCCCGGTCTAGAATCTTAACTGAGGACAGTGACGATGTATGTCTTGGACATTCTTTATGAATATGACGTGAAACTTCAGCGGAAGACACGACTCGGGCGAGAATTTCAAGGTATGCTTTCATAATTGTGTGCGTGTAGGTGAAATTGGAAAAATCTTCAAACCATAATGAACGCTACCTCATAGTTGAATATTCACAAAAATGATATTATTTTTGCATGATAAACTAAATACAAAAAAGAAAATATTGAGACAAAAGGAGAAAATGCTGGTGACCAGCATTTTCTCCTTTTGTTTCAATGTTGTCAAAGCTATCCCATTAGATACGTCAAAACCAGGTCTTGTCAATAAATGTCATGTCTTGCAGACCCATAGGCAATTTCATATTGAATGGGCTCAAGCCACTCTGTCTGAACATTGGGGAGAGCTAAATTGGATTTTCCCTATGTTTTCAGTGTAAGATTAGGAAAATTCGGCATTTTTGGCAAACTTTATGGGTGCCTATGCCCCCTAGCCCCCCCCCCCCTCCCCGTTCTTACGGGCCTTTTTTTTGTTTTGGGATGAGATCCCTTTTTCTTACACAACAAAATTAAAAGGTGGAAAGTTGGCAAAATTTATGCTCCTGAATCCACAACATTTGCATGCTTCGGAATGGAACGAGAATTGGTGTTCATCAGCAAGCTCTTCATATCAGGTCTAGTTTGGGAAAGGGTTAATAGCTAAGATACTGGATTTGTGATGGCAGAGGGCAAAATTGTTTAGAAGTAAACAATGATCGAAAGTTTTTGGAGAAACAGGACTTTATGTCCGTGGAGCTAATGGCAAAGCCCTGTTGTCGGCATCGCTTCACCGTCGGCGTCGCGTCTTCTTAAAAACTTTAACCAAATGTCTCCATTCCAACGTGTAATAGAGGAGTTTTTAAATGTTACAGAAAGCCAGAAACGTCTATAACGTCGTTTAACGTTGGACATGTACATTTGTACGATGGAATGGTCTGCTTGATAATATTTAATATTTGCGAATTCATTCAATATTTTGGTTGCTTATCTATAAAGTGTTATGAATCAAATGTTTAAAAGTTCATGAATATCTAGGTCGTGATAGGACCGAAACTTCTCAGCTTTTTTTTTTTTTTTTTTTTTTTTTTTTTTTTTTTTTTTTTTTTTTAGATCTATAATTATATTTTTTTATCATCAAATACATATACCATACTTTTTATTGAATAAAAAAATATCCAATTACGATATTGTTTGTCTTTATCTCACCCATATCTTGCTTTTGGGAGAAATATTATCTCATCCGTATTTGAAATGTCAATGAAATGCAAAATTCGAAAAAAAAGTATCAAACAAGAATATAGGCCTACTCAACAACCAACACTTTTATTAAACGAAAAAACACCTGCCAGGCCAAAAAAGTACTTTTCGTTTTTTATTTGAACTTATTGTGACCCAAGATGTCACAGTTGCCATACAAAGTGATGAATAGTGTTGACACAAGAATTAACAAGTTGATGGCGAATTAAGGTTTTTGGTGCTTTTTAAGGTGAGATAGCAAACGTCCGACAATGAACCCAGAGGTCGGGAGTTTAAGCGGTGCTCCAGATAAGAAAGGCTAATGGCCCACTTAAGGTATACGACCCATCAATAGAATAATAAAGATACATGAGTAACTATATATATTTAAAATCAGTATGGTATCCCGCATCTAATGGCCATTTCTTATCAACTTTGGTCGTTTCGTTATTGAAATTTTGATAATTTTATATTTTGCATCAGGGTCATACAAAGTCATGAAATGCCAAACACCCCAAGTGAGCTTTTAAACACAAAAACTGCATGATTAAAAGCAATAAACACAAGTGTTTGCATCTAATCAATAGCTTATATGATCCCCAACAATGGACTAAAAAGCAAATAAATAAAAACCAGCAACAAAATATTTGTTTTTGCTTTTGTAATACATGGCTACCATACTTTCGACAGGCTTTTCGGACGAATTTGAAACAATAGTCAATTTTAAATAACATAAATTCCAATGATATATCAAAATGCATGGCACAAAAGGAAGATCATAATTTTCCTATGTGTATATTCTTTCAAAAAAAGTAAAAATTAAACAGTTTCGCCGTACACAAATTCAAAAAAAATCACTTTGACTAATACAACCCCCTTTTTTACCACCGCCCAATTTTTTCAGGAAAATCGCACTCTATGTTCACTATACTTGAATAATAAATTCTTCCATACGAATTTTACAGTTTTGTATTGTTTGTATTGGAATATTTATATCATAGTAAATGTTACAATTAAAAAACTCATATATAAACAAAAATGTTTATTAAACAAGAGTTGTCAGTGAACAGGATAGCTCAACGAAAAAGTGTTGGATTGTGAAATTTTATAGGATGAAAAGAATAAAAAGTCTACTCAAATAGAATTTTGCAAGGGTAATGAATCTTTACCCAGTCTTTATCCTTAATAAGGAATATATACATGTCAGACCACAAGCATGTGTGCAAAGTTTCAATACTTCAACAATGGTAGAAACAAAAATGTTACAAGTATATAATATCTGCATGTAAATCGTTAGCCAAGCATGCCTATGTCGAAAATGTGTTAAAATTCCCCAGAAGTTTGTGTGTCTGAGTGTGAGTTGAGGAAACATTTTTAAAAAATAAAGCCAGGCCTGTTGTAGAAAGATAGGTCTCTGCCAAAACTAGGTCTTGTTTGGGAAAGGGTTAGGTGAACAAGCAACTTTTGAATATCAGTTTTCTAATGTCATGTTTGAATCATGTTTGCTGCATTATTAGTAGCTAAAGAGATGCAAAATACGAGACAGAAACACAAAGCTATAAAATCAATTATAAATTCTACAGAGAAAGTGAATACAACTGGTTGTATCAGTATTTGCTTCTTTTCTCTCATTGGTTTCTTCATGCAAACCTAGCGTAGAGAAAGCATCAGTTGATCTTATCTTGAGTCTAGTTTTTTGGGAAAGGGTTAAACAGAAAGAAATGGCAAAGGTCAAGCTTACCTTTTCCTGAAGAAAAAGCCCAAATTACGGTAAACAAAGTGACCAGTTTTGGAACGAAATATTTATGGTGCGAATCAACCTCCAAAAAGTGACATATTACGTCAGAGATACGTAATTCTGATTCAGGGGAGATCACTGGGTACGCTGCAAGCAAAGGGATGTCATTCTAACTGCCAAAATATTTTGACTTTTTCGTCTTTTGTTGTTTCATTTGACGTTTTTATAAATTCATCTGCTGGGATTCGTTGTAGAAACTGTACGTACAAATTCAAATCTATTGTAGAAGCGTTTTTACAAAAAATGTTTTGAAAAATCTCCGTAAATCCGATCATGCTCGATTATTTCCGTTGTTGCGGAAACAGCCGACATTACGCGAATCATTTAAAGCTAATGATGGGTCGTATTCCTTAATTCAACTTACATATGTTTACAAGGTAACCATTGAAATGCACCCATAAATGACTGTATCGTATATGAGCTAATAACTGTCAAGTTGAGAAACCTCTGGAAAAGGCTGTGGAAAAAAGAAAAAAAGACAACAATAAGTAAGATATTATTTTACGGTTCTCATATTTGGGGTTATCAATGTATAGAGAAAATAGAGAAGGTTCAGGTATATTTTTGTAAGAGAATTTGTTGCCTTTCGCAAAATACGTGTGACTTTTTAGTTCTAGGTGAATGTGGGCGTTTACCATTATGCACCCAATATATACCAAATTGCATCAAATATTGGTTAAGTTATTGCAATTAGAAGAAGCAGGCAGAACAAATTGGTGTACACATATCAAAAATTTACTTTTTACATACGGTTTTGGTCATGTCTGGATTTTTCATGAAGTAGGTGATGATAAACAATTTTTACAACTTTTTACAAATAGACTAAAAGACTGCTATACTCAAACGTGGTACAGTGCAATAGAACAGTCATCTAAGGCTAAACATTATAAATATTTTAAATCACTGTTAGATCCAGAATTTTATTTAAGCACTGATCTTTCATACAAACTTATTAGATGTTTTGCGAATTTCAGATGTTCTTCGCCTGAATAAATGATCGAAAAAGGAAGACATCTTGGTATTGATAAAGAATTACGTTTTTGTCCAATTTGTAAATCTCAAAGTATTTCTGTTATTGAGGACGAGTATCATTTTTTCTTCGAGTGTAGTGTTTATGAGCAACTTAGATTGACGCATTTTGAGCCGTTCTGGTTAAGAGATAGAAATATCTATAAATTCTATGAGATATTAAAACAAAATGACAAATCAACGATTTACAAAGTTTCGAAATATCTTTTAGAGGCATTTTCTTTGCGAAAGGAATTATTGAATGAGTTAAGCTAATGCTGTTTATTCAAAAGTTTTCACGTAAAAAAAAAAATAAAAAAAAAAATAAAACTGTGCTGTACAATATTATATACATGTACGCTTTAACAAAACATTTTCCCTTTTAACTATCGATATAAAATTATGTTATTGGTAGAAAAGTAATTATATTTGTTAACCATTAAATTGCAGAATTATCTTTGTTATGTCACTCATGTTTTCATGTTTGTATTAAGGTTTTGTATATATATATTGTATCATGGGCCATTGGCCTAAATACTTGAATAAAATATGTCTATGTCTATGTCTATATCAAAAGCCCAATATTTTTGCCTCAAATTGTTTCACGATGAACAAAAGTACAATACCCGGATGTTTGAACTTTCCATTCATGAATCTGATTACTGTAATCACGAGTGAGTTAAACATTCAGAAAGGAAAGTGTAATCAAAATCGTGTGACCAATTCCCAAATACGATGAGTAAGTCAAAAATCTAATTAATGATTAAAACGACATTATTGCATAAAATGTGTGTCCCTGGGCCGTTAAAGGCATTCATTAACAAACAGAAACCGATTGTTAGAAAAAAAAAAAAAAAAAAAAAAAAAAAAACGTCAACAATTCAGTTAATTCACTTATCGTTAACGTCCGACTTTGTACTCTTTTATTCTCGATGGGGAGAGACGTTCAAAACCTTTATCTGAGGTGAGGAACGTTTCAAATGGCGAAAAAGGCAGGGCTAAAGCACAATTTGCAAATCTGAAAAGTACATCATGAATCAAAACAAACAGCTAGATATCACGAGACATGCACATAGTGACTGATAAGTGATCTCAATGTAAGACTACAAGTTTATCAATGGTGACAAAAAAAACCTTTTGAGCTGGTCTGTGGAAAAATGACCCCACCTCAATTGAGACCATAATATTTTTTTATAAACCCGTGCCTTTTTGCAGTTTGATCAGAGCCACACGAACGTATATAGCGGACAGTTTTGCCTACCACATATTACGGAGAAACTATTTTAAAGTACAACATGGCTCCTAATCAGACTGCGCAAATGCGCAGGCTGATCAGGATACATGTTGGCTTTAAACACTATAAGGTCCTTTTTACCATACAATAGCTCTTTCGTCTCTATTTAAGTTTTAGTCAATCTAGGTCAAGGTTTTGTGTAAAGTTTATTTCATTCTTACAATTACTATCATAAATCAAGATCTAAAACAAACGTAAACTGATACTGTGACACGTCTATATTTTTCTATTCAAGGAAAGAGGACCGCCACTTCTCATTATGTCTGTTGTATGTATTTTGTTATACATTCAAATCAATCATTCTTGTACCGGTTTTGGATGTTTTTCGCAGACAGAAAATCCAAGACGTTTTTCTTATTCACTGCTAAACCATTTTTAAACCAGTCACGTATCTTACATATTGAATACATGTATTTTCTGCAGTTGTTCTTATTGACGTATCACGTAATTCCCGACCGTGACTACAAAGCAATTTAATGATGAAGACGTAAATATAACGACTGAAGAAAAAAAAAGGGTAGATAGAGAACGCATGAATAATCATTTTACAAATCGACCTAGATTTTGTTGGCGATTCATAAAAATTGAGTGATATCGTATATCTGTGCTTTATCCCCAATATCGATGATAAGAACGTGTCTATATTTACAAATATATAGGCCACCCAAACCCATTCATTGATTATCAAAGTGGCGACGGTGCGTTTTTAGATCTTGGTATAATATATCAATATAAAATACCAAGATCTAATCTCAAACAACGGCACTTTTAGTAATCAATGCTATCATTTTGCAAAACCAGGCATTATTTCAAGACTTGCTCAAGGCCTTCTGATTTAAGGTAGTTCCAATGTAAGTTTTAAAGCTCGGTCACACCCAGCTATCAAGTTTAACCCTTTCCTAAGCGGCAAAAATTGGGACTGTTCCCGTGTCAAAGCTTAGATGCGAATGACAAAATAGGTGTTGACAAAGAAGGGATTTGCGCACATTCTAGCACAGAAAATATTGAGGCAAAAGAAGAAAATGCTGATTATCAACATTTCTTCTTTTGCATCAATGTTTTCCATAGCATTTTTTATGGACGTCAAAAGGAGATCTTGTTTGGGAAACGGCTGATTAAGAGATTTACGGGTGATCAGTTTTGAATGTATCAAGGCAGAGATCATGCCGTAAATGTGAGTGACTGCTGCCGCGGATCCAGGATTTCTGTGAGGGGGGTTCGAATATACAGTTAAGGGGGGTTCGTTTTCCTAGTATTACACAATTTTGACTGAATTTCTGCATGAAAATGAAAGAATTAGGCAGCAGAGGGGGGTTCGTTTGAACCCCCCGACCCACCCACCCCCTTGGATCCGCCACTGTCCAGTCGGCCTTTAAACAAATTAAATCTAAACTGACATGATTTAAAAACGCAAAATGTACTTTAAAAATAGATGATATCAGCGACATAACCGATGTATAGCCTTGTGTAATTGTAATGTAACAATTGTAAACAAAACAGGGAATAAAATGACATGTCATGAATAATGTCTGAGGGGAGGTCCGTTTAAGCGCTGCCTCTAAAGGCGATGACGTTGGGTGAATGCAAATGCTTTAGAGGACTACAACGAACCCCGTGTTCTCGCAGACGATTTATCACCGTTTCAAGATGCATAGGCTGCCTGTGATTACCAACTATAGCAACTATAGCATTTGCTGTAGACTGAGCCGTCACAAATCTGTTTCATGAGTGACTTTAACGTATACAATTGTCTTGACGTACAGTTGTAACACGCAGCTGACAGGGACGAATGCGGTCTGCATGCGTTCCCATGTCGTTTACACGTCTCCCTGACCTTGAAACAGTCGAGTCGGCTACATTAAAGCGTCTAGCTACCTCCATTTGCAAAACATCGTTGATCAAGAGCCCCAAAACTCGGTTCCTTTGTGCCAAAATAAGCCTTGGCATTTTACATACGAAAATTATCCGTAGTTGTTGTGTGTTTTCGAAGAGTAGATCAATATGGCAGTTTGCACACAAAAAATCTTAATGATTTTAGACGTTGTCTGAATGCACGAGACACATAAGCATTTTGGGATGGGCGGTTAAGATGTCCGCGTAGTTTACAGAAAACACGACAATATTGGTGGCATTTGAAGGGTATACATAAACTAATGAATTTCCCCAAATATGGTACCGATTGAGGCTGTAGGAAAGGAAAGGTTAATGAAAATGTATTTTGCGTTTTTAAATCGTGTCAGTTTAATAGTTATGGCCATAACTTGTCAAAATTTAAAAAGAAAATATTCAATTTACTTTGTGTTTACGCATGTAAGAAAAATAACACGTAGAAACCTTTTTTCTCAATTTCAAACGATGAAATTTAAGATTGTTCCTTGTTTGGATTTTGATTAGAATAAATAACCATCTTGCAAAAGAAGAAAATGCTGATAACCAGCATTATAAGTATGTTCTCATTTTTAAGGTAGTCTACCCATAATGAGATTCGCGCGACGTCGGAATTATTCGGGCGACGCCGAAAACATTCGGCAGTGGATCTTTCCACTGCCGAAATGTTTACGACTGCGCCCGAATAAGTTAGGATACGTAGCTCGACGCTGCTCGACAAATATCCGATGTTTTCTTAATCTCAGAATGGCCACATTACGGGTATTCTACCTTAAGGGGGAATGCTTCAGTTTCCTAAATTTTTTCCCAATAATAGAATTTATTCATATTTCGTATGTTGAAATAACATGTTATTATCAATTGAAAAATAAAATAAAAATGGATGGTCAGCGATCTTGTTTGAATTTTATAGGCATTCGTATAGCATACCCCTACATCGAAAAAATGCACAATTTCTTGCAGTGGTCCAAGGTCACTAAAATGCTAATAAAATGCTGTATATTCATCGTTTAGTCCCGAAATCGGTTTTAAAGTAACGTCTTATATCTAATAAGAACAGAAAACCCAAAATTTGTGCTACTATTAACTCGTATATTTATAAAACAGCATGCTCACGTGTTCGGTTTGATCAACGAAGCTGGAGTGTTTTATGTCAAAATTTGCATATTTTTGTAAATATTTCAAGTTCTACATAATAGAATTTGATAAAACTCCCTCATTGTATTAAGCAATATGTCCTGGTAATAATTCAAAAAGAAAATGTATAGGTCAGCGCACTTATTAGAGAATTACAGCAATTTTTATCAGCTACACATGAATAAAATGACGCAAAACAGTGGTAACTGCATACACACTTACGACAATCTTGCTCTAAATAATCGATTTCCATCTTGAGGAAATCAGTTTCGCATAATAAATACACTTTAACCCTCGAAAATGGTAAATTGTAATAATGTGTTATATTATTGAAAATATGGTAGCGAAACATATTGGTACGAAACATTTAAATTACTACCGTAATGACCGAGTGTTCCGAAAAACTGGAGCATTCCCCCTTAAATGATATGATACGTTAAAGATCTTGTTTGCATCACCTCACGATTGGGACCACAGAAAATGTCTCCTTTACCCTATCCCGCATGGCTAAAATTTGGCCTTCTCCTCTTTGAAAGCTGGTGCAGACGACAAAAAAATTTGGTAGGCCTACGATTTTGTAAAGTCTAGAGAGAAAAATATCGAAACAAAATGAAAATGCTGATTATCAGCATTTTCCCTTTTGTCTCAATATTTTCCCATGCTTTTTCTATAAGGGTTGTCAAATCCAAATTTTAGGGGATGTTTAAAAGGGGGATAAATTTTGAACCTCGGCAAACATAATTTTCTAGTTTAATCAACCAAATAAAGATGTATCATATAGTAATATCTAACCCATTACTGCACTATGACGCCTTTTGACTCCCTCACAAAGCAGGCCTGGGAAAACATTGTGGAAAATGAAGAAATTGCTTGTGACAAGCAATTTCTTCATTTCCTACAATAGTCAGGGCACAAATTCAGAAAAGTTATCACCCTAAGGCATTTTGTGAAGAAAAGGGTTTGAGATCAGTTTTAGAGGTAATTTGGTATGCTGAATCCGAAAAACAATGTTGCCAAGCCGAAAAATGGCTCCTTCATCATCTAATTTGCATATTGTCAAAATGGCCGCCAAAACCTCAAATATGCAATAATAATGTTGTTTCTTATCAATTTTTTCGACATTTTATGTTCTAAATATCGCACATTTTATGTTAACAGACTACAACTAAATGGTTTACCAGATTAATGAGGAACAGAAATGGCTCTTTCACCATCTAATTTGCATATTTTCAAAATGGCCGCCAAAAAATCAAATCTGCTATATAGTTTCAATGTTTGTGACATAATCATAACCAACTTGTCCAGATATAATGCTATAAATTGTTTAAAACTATTGAGTAAATAATTTTAAAAGTAAATAGAACCACTTTGCCACTATTTTTGATAATCATTTACCGTATCACGGCCAATAAAACCCCTTTTAAATATAAAGAACATCACTTTCATGTTGCATTTTTTTTTCAAATGCGCTGTTAAAACACACAACCTTTGCCAACAGTACCATTTTAGATGTTTACATTTACATTTTTATTAACTTAAAAAAACTTGCACAATTTAATTTAAGCATATGTAAGAAAATTTTGTGTCATTTTCAAAATAATGCAAAGCTAAAATATTTTAACACATCTTGGGCACTTATGACACGATAGGAAAGGGCTCCATAATCCCACTTGCAAAGTGAAAAAATATCATCTGAATCCATTGATACCACAATTGACTTAATAACATAAAATGTCATAAGAGCTAAATACCGTACTTATTCCAATAAAGCCGATAATTAACCCTATATACGGTTTTTGAATTGAGTTGCATGTTTAAGAAAGTGAATCCAATTTTCGAATAGGAAATTGTTGCCTTCATATAATCTCACTATAAGTGCTAGCGTATAACGATCTTGTACAAAATTAATGTTGTTGCTGGTGATTAGACATTTCCCGTTCTACTTGAAGGGGCCATGCCAGATATTTCAGGCATCAGAACAACATGGGAACATTTAGAATTTGCTAAGAGATATACACATCATATTTTCTGTGCCAAGAAAGGATCATATCGCTGGTACTAAGGTGTTCATTTGGGGATCAGTATTCTGTAAACGTTATTACAAACTATCAATGTTGTAGGTAAAGTTAGATACTCGTACAAACATTATTTAGACGGACTAAATAAATTTGATGCGAAATGTCATCATACAGTAAGTATCTGCCTATACATGTTGACCAATCCATACGATATTTTTTGAAAATATATCTTACCTGTTTTTATGTTTGACATACTAGCATGGGCTCCTCTGAGAACGTCGAACAGTTGACTAGAAACACGCATGAAAAAATGACGACTACATTGATCTCAAGACATACTAAAATGAAACTTTTGAATAGAAGATGTAAGTCAGCTGTCTTCATCAGAAATAACGTTGGCAGTGTCAACAAACACAACGTTTGTGATACATGCAGATAAGTTGATTATTGTATTTTTTAAGAATACTAAAAAAGTAAAAGCACATCTTAAAACTGACCACATTTAAATGACCTTTTGCAAATATTTGGTCAGCAACGAAGTGCAGCAATATCGAAGACGTTGAACATAATATGTGTATTCAGTTCAATAGCACCATCTGTTTTTATCATATGAAACATACCTAACGCTCGTTTCCAAAAAGACCATTACAATATTTCTTTCTTTGTAACATATCTGATTTTTCCGTCATTCGGTTTGTAATAAGTATACATACAAAGACAGTAAACTTTCTTTACAGATGGAGCTGGATATTGAGACTTAGTGTACCTATTTGAGATTATTGATACATGAGAACCGATTAAATTGACGTAAAAATCTAAAGAACATGAGGTAATAATTGAACATAAGCTTCAGTCTGTATTCTTCAAACAGATTATATGACAAAGCAAACTTGACATGTCAGCATTTGATTTCTTCATGTCTATAATTGTGAAGTTATTCATGTCTCTGTACAGCATCAAGCGGAAAACCACTTCTCTATTCATAATCATTTCAATCTTACTTGCACTTCAGTTAAGGTTACCCTGTGTGAAGAAATGTTAAGAAGACGCAAATGCCTCTTTCTGGGCCATTCTCATTGATATCTCTGGTGTGGCATCCATATTTGACCCTTCATTTTAAACTGAAAGCATGTGCGTATACACCAGGAAATTCATATTCATATTTTATATTTATAACATTACATGGCAAATATTACGGCCGTTATCATGCTAAAAAGGGGACTATTTTTAATACAAACGCTACATGTCTTTCCTTCGACAGTGCACAGCCAATGATAGAGACTCTTGATGAAACTGTCAATAATTTACATATTATTATTAAATACAGGATATAGTTCTAACAGTTTCGGATATAGCTGCGATACTTCAATAAATAACAGCAGAGACTATCATGTTGGTTCAAACCCATGGGTGTCAACATCATTTTTGACGAATTACAAAAAATCTGTAACCAAAGGATGAATTGCTTACATATTATCTACATGTACGTGTGATAAGCAGCTACTGACTTTGATTGGATGTTATACTTTGCTTGTGCGAAAGATGTCAGGAACATAATGGAAATGTGCACCAGAAACTGTAATGTTACTGAAAATGTAACCCCATTCAATCAATATGTATTGTACATTTGTTGTCTAGAAAATCTGTATCCCATGTATATAGTATATTAGTCACTAAATCCAATTTTTAGTCTTTTTTTATCATGGTTAGATAAAAAAAAAAGTTGTCTCTTTGAAATATTGTCAAAGTAGACAACTAGTTTTTCATATGAAAAAATCAGGCTCAACATGTCATAGTGAATTAGGTTTGCCACACACAATTATTTTTTGTAATTTAACGAAATTTGAAAACCTAGGATATTTGTACTTTTTTATATTGTCCAATGCCTAAGTTGATTACCTGTCAAATATGTGTTCGATTCCAAATATACACGATTCAATTTCTAAGGATATCAAACATGTAAATTAAAACGATTTTAGTAACTATCTCTTGAGCAATTTGGAATCATATGAGTTTATATGAAAGTGCGAAAATAGAATTTCCCATAAAACGGAATTTTCCACACTACACTGTGTTTTATTACAATGAATACGGTAAACCGTTTTCCAAAATATATCGACGCTGATTTATGTTCTTAAGAATTGTAGATATTTTGGCAATAATTTTAATCAAATCTTGATTTCAATATAATGGATAAGATTAATCATTATTTTTGCAGAATTATGTGAAAATTTATGTACATGGTTTTAAAATTGGCGTGTTTGAGGTTTGCTAAAAGCATTAATATGTGGTAAAAGGACCTGCGTGCAAAGTTGTGGTGTATCATATTTGACTTTGAAACTTTACCTTTAATGCAAAAAAATCTAAAATGGTACTTTGAATAATTTCACTGCATTTCACACGTGAAAATAAAATGTAGATAAATGTTATTGTTTAAATGTGTTTTATTGCCATTTATACGGTAATTGTCAGAAAGGAATATCATTTTCTTTCTCGTTTACCTGTTAAATCATTTAGGTTTAGTCTGTTAACATGAAATGTGCGATATTTAGAACAAAAGATGTCGAAAAGATGATAATTAACAATATTATTATTGCATATTTAAAATTTTGGCGGCCATTTTGAAAATATGCAAATTAGATGATGAAGGAGTCATTTTTCAGCTTGGCAACATTGTTTTTCGGATTCAGCATACCCAAATACCCCTAGTAATGATCTCAAACCCTTTTCTTCACAAAATGCCTATACCTTCAAAACTAAGCGACTTTTTCAGATTTTTGTCCTGACTACAATGTTTTCTACCCTATAAGACGACAATATCTTAAATTTCATGAACTTGAAATTGTCGTCAGAAACATCTTTGAATTTGGACTAAACCAAAAATGGGAAAGGGTTAAAGTGAGACAGGACACACTAACAGGGGGAATGCAGTCTTATGTTAACTTGATTATATCAAGAAGACAAAATTTTAAACTAACCTACGTAACCATTTAAAAACGCATTTCACTTCTCTCTGGTGGGTCAATAGCTAGAGATATTCTGCCAGGTCTTTTATCGGGGGGCCGCGGCCTTAGCGCAGTCGGTAGCGCATCTGACCCTCATTCGAGAGGTCCCGGGTTCGATACCCGGTCGCGGCTGATACCCTTTCTGACAAAATTGTCACCCACCAATGGGTTTGAAATCGTTAACCCAAGTGGGCGAGCAGCTGGAGGCTCGGAAAGGGTGTTGTGGTAGTACTGAAATAACAGGAATCCATGGGTAGGTGCTCCAGCCGCCGCGATATGACCCTGGTAGTTGAAAACGGCGTAAAACCCCAATAAACTCAAACTTTTATCGGGACCTATAGCAAGTCTTGTAGACAGTTTTTACAGTGATTAACCCCATTACCACACAATTACTCATTTTGACTCCATACAAGATAATAGCTTTGAAAAACATTGTGGAAAATGAAGAAATTGCTTGTAACAAGCAATTTCTTTATTTCCCACAATTTTTTCTACCCAGCAAGATCAAATAATGCGAAATTTCATTCAATTCATAAATAGTCTGCAGCAACTTTGAATTTGGACAAGTCAGAAAATTTGTCGTTTGGCAATGGGTTAACCCCATTAGGCACAGACTCATCTTGATCCATGGAGGTCTCAAACACTAAATAAGGCCCCTTTTCCAGACTGGCGAATTATTCTACCACATTCTATGCACAGATAGATATCTCAGACTAGCGATGACTCATAGATGTGATTTATTAAGAAGGACCAGTTCAGAAATGGAAAAGCAACAAAGTGTAACAGCTTGGTGTTTATTATGAAGTGTATATCTTTGATTTTCTACAAAAATCTCGTAACCGCAGCTTAACAAGCCGTAATTACGAGATTTTATGAGAAAAACTAAGATATGATTATAAAATTGAGCATATAAGATCCGTATAGATCTACCGATACTTTTCTTTAAAAGATGTAATGATTACAGCATAAGCAAAATTTTGGTTGGTCGTCAATAACATTTTTATAAGCTGATTTTAAAAGATGTAGTAAACCCAGCTAATTCATCATGACATGACGTGTTTACATCGTCTCTGCTTTAAACCGAATTCAAATTGGTCAAGTATTGAAAAAATATTGACGGTTTTCTGAAAAAAAGTTATGTCACCCTGATTCCCCGCTGCGCTAAATAGGCATACAGCTTGATTACGGTCCATTGGTCCACTAAGTCTTTCCAAAGCACGCGACGTTGATTTGATATCCCAAGTTTAAGGCAGTATATCCCTAATCAGATTCGCGCGACGTCGGAATTTATTCGGGCGACGTCGAAAACATTCGGCGGTGGAAATGCCCTCCGTCGAATGTTTGCGACCGCGCCCGAATAAGTTGAGTTCGGATACGTAACGACGACGCTCGAAAAAATCCAAATGTTTTATGAATCTCAAAATGGCCACATTTTACGAGTATTCTACCTTAAAAATCTTTTGGATAATGTTGAGTAGAAAAGAACACTGGATGATTCTCGGCAATATTGTCTGTACTATGACAAACAAATTTCTACTTTTCATATCATGCACACTGCCATTTCAATTTCACTTGAATCTTTTTTGTCATGTCTCCAAAGATTTATGCTTCTTTCTAACCTTTACTCGAACTTAGTGTTCGTCCTAGTTTTTGGACCAATGAAATTGCAGTATATTTGAAAATTTCGGCGCTATATTTCACATAAACGCACTGCCGGTCAGTTTATACATAGCCACGCCCCCGTTTCCTGTTCAGTTATGAAAAATGATGTAATATTTTTGGGAAAATGGTGTATTTTTGGGGAAAATTATGTAATTGCAGTAAGATCCGCTTGATAGTAGCTCCGGTCTGAGGCGTGGTTTGAAGAGCGTATGTTTTCATTGGTTGGCGAACACTAAGTCAGATAGAGTCTGTAGGCTATAGTAGATTCTACGCGACATAAACGTTCAAAGGCTGCGCCTTTTGAACGTTTATATCGCGTAGAATCTACTATACAACCTTTATCTAATACTTAGCCATGACTAACAAAACTTGCAGCCGGTGTCAGCTTGTCTTTTATTCTTATTTTTTACTACAATCCCAATTGTACTGATTTATTGTAAGCGGGATACCAAAACGCGATTATTCTTTTCCCAAACAACCAACTTTTATGGTTCCCCCTTTTAAAAGCTGCTGCAGAAGACAAAATGTGTGTTGCTAGAGGTTAAACTTGCGAATAATATAGAACAGAAATCATTGGGGCAAAAGGTGAAATGTTGATGTCCGACATTTTCTTCTTTAGCCTCAGTGTTTCCAAAACCTATTCTATTTAGGACGTCAAAACCAGGTATATTTTGGGAATGGGTTAAAGTCCGATCACACATAATAATGTGGTCACGTCACTTCCAAAAACGCTTTACGGGTGACGTTCTTTTCCATGTACTGTGACAGAGACTCAGCCATAAAATGCGTATGTCGGGTCTTTAGTTGGTATCAAATTGTGGTTTAATGAATAGACTAGATTAGATAGCCTATCGCTGCTTTTCGACAAAAAGTAGAGACCTTTTTGCAGATCCTGTCTCATTTCAAAATAACCTTAGTTGTTGAGTGGGACATGAAACACGATCCAAAATTCGATTATACTTCTCCGGGCATGATTGATTCACGGGTGGGCATCAGGGGAGCTACCTCGAAAATGTGTTAACGTAAATTTGTTCCCACGCCACATCCGGGAATGTCGAGGTAGTGGAAATCCCCGTATTTTGACAAACGGACAGAGGTGAGATCTCCCTTTTATTTGTTTTTTCTTTCAAAGAGCGTATTACTAAAAAAATCTGGCGATGCAGTGCAATGCTACTATGTTTTAACAATGCATGAAGACCGAAAACCTCATTAAATAGTGGAAAATACGAGCAGGACGACATTAATTCCAGCACTGGTGGATTGCATATTCGCCCTGTGTTGACATATCGGCAGGCATCTCGAGGCAGATATTGTACTTCATTTTCAGTTTCTGACCACTACCACATGTTTTGATGTAACGCGTAGTCGAATTGACTACAATGACGCAAAAAATTAAGATATTCTGGTCTCCTGAACAGATTAACTGCCCAAAAACTCAGTCGTGTTGTTCCCAGACCATCGAGGTAGCGGTAATCTATTGAGATAGTTCCCACGCGTCCCAAACATCTAGCCTTCTGATATATTGATGTGTTGATATACTTTAATGATTCTGGACAGCGACCTATTGACTAGTTGGCGAAAATCAGTTCCGCTAGTCACAGAACTGTGGTGCACGTGCAATATCTAATAATAGCAGATTTTTGAGAACTTATGAAACAATGAGCAGGAACTGCCCCAATCACAACTTGAATCCCAACATGAAACCCAACATGAAACCCAAGTGGGAAACAACAAAAAATACATTAAAGTACCAATACATAGAGAAGATATTGTAAGCCGCGTTGGCATCCTTTTTCCCAAAAGTTTGTCACTCAGTCACCAGAATTAAACTGAAAGTGTTTTGACACATAAAATGACTGAAAAGCATAAAAATCCACAATTTAACTTCAATTCAATTCAATTTTTCAGGAACATCTACATCAAAACAAAACGCAGTAATGCTTACCTTCAGCCAGAGACCTACACCTTAAAATCAAATTATAGTACTGATTCCACCAAACCCAAATGTACCTGCAGAAAAGAGAAATTCATCAGCTGTTTTGTTCCTAGATGGGTTTGTAGGCTATTTACGGAGGACTTAATTCAAGATAGGCACTTCCGGCATTCTGGGAGTTAAGATTAATATTTGTCTCCGTTCTTCATGAATGGGTTTCAGGTTGGGATTTATGTTGTGATTGCGGCAGTTCCTGCTCATTGTGTTATAAGTTCTCAAAAAATCTGCTATAATTAGATATTACACGTGCATCACAGTTCTGTGACTAGCGGAACTGATTTTCGCCAACTAGTCAATAGGTCGCTGTCCAGAATCATTAAAGTATATCAACACATCAATATATCAGAAGGCTAGATGTTTGGGACGCGTGGGAACTATCTCAATAGATTACCGCTACCTCGGTGGTCTGGGAACAACACGACTGAGTTTTTGGGCAGTTAATCTGTTCAGGAGACCAGAATATCTTAATTTTTTGCGTCATTGTAGTCAATTCGACTACGCGTTACATCAAAACATGTGGTAGGTGTCAGAAACTGAAAATGAAGTACAATATCTGCCTCGAGATGCCTGCCGATATGTCAACACAGGGCGAATATGCAATCCACCAGTGCTGGAATTAATGTCGTCCTGCTCGTATTTTCCACTATTTAATGGGGTTTTCGGTCTTCATGCATTGCTAAAACATAGTAGCATTGCACTGCATCGCCAGATTTTTAAGTAACGCGCTCTTTGAAAGAAAAATCAAATAAAAGGGAGAGCTCACCTTTGTCCGTTTGTCAAAATACGGGGATTTCCACTACCTCGACATTCCCGGATGTGGCGTGGGAACAAATTTACGTTAACACATTTTCGAGGTAGCTCCCCTGATGCTCACCCGTGTGATTGGATGAAATGATTTTTTTAAGTTTTGTTTCCTTGGCAACAACAGATATTCTCCAATTTGGAGTCTTCGGTAATTATCACCGTTGTCTATTACATGTTGACAGAATATCACTCTGATTTTTTCTAAGAAATTCTGTGATTTCCTTTAACCGTTCTCCAACGAACAAGTAGTCTTCTCCAGAAATACTCCCTAATACAAAACAGAGGTTATCCTACCTAGCTCACAAATGAGCCATACAAGCGGCTTGTACCAGATACACTGGTGGTGAACTCGGCCAAAGCGAGGGACGTTTTTTCGCGATCAATGGATTCCGTCGGTGTTGTTATAAAATATCGTAACTACGGCTTTCTCGAAGCCGTAGTTACGAGATTTTATAACAACACCGACAGTTTGTCAATACAAAACGGTAAACCCGGTCTGTTTTTAGAACAAGTTCATTGTCATTAGAAAAAAAAAATATAAAAACTCACATTTAAACGCAAAATATATATACCTTATTGTAGCGAAAATTGTTTTAGTTCATCACCAGTGAGATACTGAGACCTGAGTTTGACGTTTCTTACATAAGGAGGTTATGAAAACATTGAAGCGAAATATTTGATTTATTGGGGATTTAACGCCTCTTTCAACTGATATGGCCATATCGTGGCGGCTAGAGCACCTAATAGACTATATCATGGATTCCTGGTATTTTTCACACAGGTGTAACCACGTACAATATCCAAACCTTTCCTTCAGCTGCTCTCGCACATAGATGATTCACATCCATTGGTGAGAGACAATTTATATATACGCCAAATAGGTATATGTCAACAGAAAAAGGGTCAACTTTCTTCAACCTTTGTATCAGATTTGAGCACGGATGGCTAATTTTGTTGAAATGAAATCAAGATTTCTCGATTAGATATGAAACAGGATGTTAGTTTGTCCATGCGAAGTTTTTAACCCTTTCGCACATATCAAAGCGTTTTGACGCCATCAAAGACAAAAGTTGGAGAAAACATTGTGGGAAATTATGACACGCAATTTCTCCGTTCACACAATGTTTTCGACCGAAAATGGACAAGTCTACAATAATGTTCGTCCGGTAATGGGTTAATCTTTTCCAAACGACAAGACCTCCAGGCTGGTCATACTGGACAGCGACAACAGACTTTAACCCTTTCCCAAACAAGACATGGTTTTGACGTCCCAATAAGAATTGGCATTAGAAAACATTGAGACAAAAGAAGAAACTGCTGATAATCAGCAGTTTCTCCTTTTGCCTCAATATTTTCTGGGCTATATAGTACAATAATCCTATCTTTATCAACATCAACAATGCTGTTTACATCAGTTTTTAAATTGAACACCCCTAAATTCTCGCTGTTTGGTAAAGGGTTAATTTACAAAACATGTGTATAGGTCTTAATAATTGACCTGCTGAGCATCTCCAGCTAATACCTACAGATATCATACCAGGCCATTTATCGGGACCTATAACTGGCTATAAGTACACATGAAATACACATAATTTACACTTTCCATTGATAATATCGATAACATCTCAATATTTGTGAAATAATAGATGAAGAGAAAAATTTCAAGTGTTACGGAAATACTGATTAAAATTCATAATTGTTACCGGTCATGTTTATAGATTCTTATTTTTGTTAGCACTGTGTAAACCCGGATCAGACTTCAATTTCTTTCTATCACGACATCGGTAACTTAATCCATTACCACTGCTGGTGAACTCGGCCAAAGCGAAGGACGTTTTTCGCTACAACAAGGTACAGATATTTTGCGTTTAAATGTGAGTTTAAAGATTTTTAACTCTAATTGCAATGAATTTGGTCTAAAAATAGACCGGGCTCACCGTAATGTATTGACAAACCGTCGGTGTTGTTATAAAATCTCGTAACTACGGCTTTATCTAAGCCGTAGTTACGAGATTTTATAACAACACCGACGGAATACATTTGTTCGCGAAAAAACGTCCCTCGCTTTGGCCGAGTTCCCCACCAGTGTTTACCAGACAGAATAATTTAACTGTTTCAATTTGAAATATGTTGATAAAGACAATTTGAAATGAACAAAATTCTACTTAATTTGGTATTTCTGGGTAGAAAACATTGTGATAAATGAGGAGCACTTCCTTCATTTTCCATGGTTTCTAAAGTCATTATCTTGTGGGTAATCAAAAAGAGTCATGGTGCGGGAATGGGCTAAATAGCTCTTTCCAGATCAATACCTGCTTTTGGAACCACTATTACAAAAATATAGGAACATATTGAGGGAAAAAGGGAAAATGCTGATGACCATTTAACTGTATGAAAATATTGTCGATTACATTATTATGTATACTTCTACGTGTCTATTTATTCAACTACACAAAATGTAATTTGAAACTAAGATTTCAAACTGAAAACACTTTGAGAAACATACCCATTCATTAAAAAAAATACTTGGCCTAAATAAATCTGCTGACTTATCAGGTTTAGACATAGCTTATCTAATTTGAAATCGTAGTTTTTTTCTGGTTTTTATCAATGAATAAGCGCAGGCTAGCCTATATCTTTTGTACTGAAGACCCGATTTTTTATTTTAGCCATTTCTCAAACGAGTAATGTGAAACATATTTAGGCTCTACCTGGTACAGTAACAGGTATATTTGTTTGAATGCCCGTTGGAACGGGGGGGGGGGGGGGGCTTAGGCCCCTACTGTTGGCCAAAAATGCCGAATTTCCCTTATTTCACACTGAAATTTTAGAGAAAATCCAATTAAGCCCCCCCCCCCCCCCCAATATTCAGACACAGGGGCTTCAGCCACCCCAATATGAAATTGCCTCCTACGGGCCTGGTTTGTCTACATAAATGACGACGACAATTAGGGCTGTGACATTGGCCTTTCTGGCACAAACTTTCGGCTCGTTAAAATGGCAAAGGTCGTGCAAGGTTTCGAACAAGTAAGATCCCGTAATCCTGGAAGAATTCAAAAACACTATAACAAGACTAATTATAAAATTCTGATTGCGTAACGATTTTAATACAAAATGTATGGTAAACAAACGAAGAAATAACGAATAACAATTACTCAATGAGTATGAACACGGTGTATAATCACGTGACACAGAATTTCCGATAATCTTCAATATTATTTTTTAATACTTGACCAATTTGAATTCTGTTTGAAGCACAGAATGTGGGAAAATGCCAGGAATAAGCTGGACGTGTTGGATTTTTGAAAAATCAACTGATAATAAAGTTATTGAAGATAAACGAAAATTTTGGTTTATCTT
Source organism: Fragum sueziense (assembly GCA_963680895.1). Taxonomy (NCBI): domain Eukaryota; kingdom Metazoa; phylum Mollusca; class Bivalvia; order Cardiida; family Cardiidae; genus Fragum; species Fragum sueziense. The sequence continues at coordinate 2,304 of CAVMGG010000905.1, read as the reverse complement.
CAATAACTTTTCTATCAGTCGATTTTTCAAAAATCAAACACGTTTATGTAATGCGTGACATCGGTCCACATTCTCTGCTTCAAACCGAATTCAAATCGGTCCAGTATTTACAAAATTATTGAAGATTTTCTGAATATATTGTATCACGTGATTATCCACCGTGATGAATCTGGCGCAACTAGAGCAACAGATAATTATTGGGGTGTAAATGCATTTTTAATAACTTAGATACAAACCCTTTGTTGTTGGTACTTATATGAATCGTCTCGAAGAGACGACTCATATAAGTACCAACAACATAGGGTTAATGAATAACTTATAATTATACTAACAACGATAGGTTTTACTATTTGAAAAGTCATTACCCATCAAGATTATCCGTTTCTCTAAATCCTAGAGCATAACAACAAATAACTGAGTCAAAACATTGAAATAAGGACCCTCTGCTATTTGAGACCACCATGGATCCAGATCAGCCTTCTTAAACACACAATAATGGATCAAGATCAGTCTGTACATGGCCAATCGGGCCAAGACCGTTGTTATTATCATATCATTAAGGTAGTCAAGCCGTAATGAGGTTCACGCGACGTCGTAACTTTTCGTGTGATTTCATAAACATTCATAGTTCGTATCCGTTCAATACACGTTACGAGTTAGAAAAAATGCCAAATTTCGACCATAGTGTGCTAACGATGTCACCCGAAAAATTCCGATGTCGTGTAAAATCTCATTACGGGTGGGTAACCTTTTTTTTCACCATGAAAAAGTTTTGTAGCAACGGTTCGGCGTGTAAGTGGACTTTGACAAGACTGTGTGTATGTGAAGGCTTATCTGGACCCTTGTTGATTTCAAATTGGACAAGGCCCCTGTAAGGTGTTCCATACCTTGGCTCTTTACCCATTACCAAACGGCAAATTTGTAGATTGGTCCAAATTCAAGGATGTTGCAGACGACAATTCCAAGTAAATCAAAATTTACATGTTTTGTTCTTTTGGGGAAGAAATCATTGTGGGAAATGAAGAAATTGCTTCTAACAAGCAATTTCTTCATTTTCCACAATGTTTTCCGAAGTCATTGTCTTGTAGGGAGCCAAAAAGAGACATTGTGTGGGAATGGATTACAACCCATTACGAAACAGTTACGCATTGTCACGGCACACACGATAAAGGCTTTGGAAAACATTGGGGAAAATGAAGAAATTGTTTGTGGCAAGCAATTTCTTCATTTCACAGAATGTTTTCTATCAAATATAGGCCACCAAAATTATAAAATTCTATTCACTTGAAATTGTCGTCTGCAACACCTTTATTTTTGGACCAGTCTAAAATTTTGCCGTCTGGAAATGGGTTAATATTTATATTATCACCCTTTTCTAAGAAAAAAGTGTAGATTTATCTAGTATACATTTCATACAATGGCAAATTTAGTGCTTCAACCCTTCCCAAACATTGACTATAATCAGACTGAATTCTTTACCATAAACAATATTGAAAGAAAATGTGAAATTTCAGGACATCAGCATTTTTTTTTATTTCTTTTCAATGGCACAATTTCATACGTAAAATACCAGGCTTTTGTTGGAAACGGGTTAATGTACTAAATATTGGCTACATCTTAGAGTTTATCTCTTGTTAAAAAATAGATGACAATAAGGTCTAAGTACCAACAACATAGGATGTGCATTGTGGATAGCATAAATTGGCAGCACCTCCTTTTATCCAAAATTATGCCTGTAAGAAATCTAAAATTCCATAGCTTTATGCAATTCCCATGAACGCAAGAAATATGGACCCGACAGAGATTGGACGGGAAAATGGATTTTGGCATCCGAAATTCAATCGTTTATCATGTCAGCAAAAATTCTGTAATACGATGCTTTCAAAATGCTTTAAGATTTTTATTTTTTCTAATCGAACGTTCGGTCCTGGCAAAGAATAAATTGGTTAGTCAAACATTGTACACCACAGAAATCTACGATGTTGTTTGTATCAACATTTTGTTGGTGGAAGTCTCTATAAACGTTCACTTTATCTTAAGGTAGTCCATCATTAATGATATTCACAGCAACGTCGGAATTATTCGGGTGACGTCGTAAACACTCGGTGGTGGAGCGTTCCACCGCCGAAAGTTTACGACGTCGCCCAAATAAGTTCGGATAAGTAACGAATGTTAACGACGTCACGTGAATCCCATTAGGGGTGGACTACCTTAAAACCTTACATATAATGGACAGACCACATTTTGGAATGCTGGAAAATGAACAAAGAAAGCACGCAGATGGTGCGTGTGGCAATATTATAC
>CAVMGG010000904.1:0-11718 GCA_963680895.1 Fragum sueziense | reverse complement strand
ATTTGAACCTGTCAATTGGGAATAGGTTAACATGTTACAAGAGAGCAAATTTTTAGACCAGTCCAATTTCAAAGATGTTGCAGACAACAAATTCAAATGAATGATATTTTATGTCATTTTTTCCCTTTTATGTGTAGAAAAGATTGTGGAGAATGAAGATATTGCTTGTCTCAAGAATTTTCTTAATTTTTTCGCAATGTTTTCCAAAGTTTAAGGTTTAATGCAGTTTTCAACTCTAATGGTCATAACACTGCAGCTGGAGCACCTAAACATGTTGTTTCTGATACCAGTGCTACCTAAACATCCTAATGGAACCTTCAGCTGCTCGACCACATAGCTTAACAAGAGCCGTCACAGACGGATTATGCTCCCCGAATAAGTGTTTGTCACAAAATAAAAATCATACATTAAGCCCCCTTTTCCCATGACAGCTTTTTTGTACACACATTATTTATAGAATATGGTCCAGAACATCCTATTTATTACATGAGCACAAAATTTCATTAAATTCTGCTCATTAGATGAAGAGAAATAAGAGAAAAACTAATTACTGGTAGGGCAATAAGAACAGCGGAAGGTGCCAGTTGAAGTTCGGAGAAGCTACTGTTCATGTCGTCCTCTGTAAACACTCGCTTCGGGAATGTGGTAGATAGTGTAACAGTGGTACCCATTCTCTGAAAGTTATGTAATAGCTCATTCAAGTAGGAATTCAATTGAATTAGATTAAACACCAATTTAACCTTTACCAAAAAATACCTGGTTTTGATGTGCCTAATGGAAAAGGCTTGTGAAAAGTTACATTGAGGCAAAATAAGCAAATGCTGATAATCAGCATTTTCTCCTTTTGTCTCAATATTGTCTAAGCTATATTGTTCACAAGTTCAATCTTTCTCAAGAGCCATTTTTTCATCTGCAGACGCTTTCAATTTTGAACAGCCAAATTTTTTGCTGTTTGGGGAAGGGTTAAACAGTATTCCAGTCATGTGATGGTGGCTGGTGACTAACCATGGTTTCTCTCACCAGTACTACCACTACATCCTTTCTGAACCTCCAGCTGCTTATCCTTATAAGATTTACGATTATCCACCCAATAACAGACAGGATGTTCATTTTGGATCAAACCCTGGAACCCGCAATTGAAGATCAAATAGAAGTGTAGTTTGCTTGTGTTAAGGCTATACATGTCATGTTCAACAACTGTTTGAGACATGCCATAACCAAATTTAATTTGGCACAAAAAAGAAAACCCTGTGTTTCTGTTTAGCCGACTAGCCCATATATTTTCTGTGCTGTACGGTACATAACCAATACATATCTGATCTAAACCTATTTTATCTCCTTCAGCAGCTTTGAAATTGGACCGCAAATTTTTTTGACTAAGAAAGGGTTTATAAAAGCCAATTTTAGAATATATAGTGGCTTTTCAACAAAATCCTCGTAACCACAGCTTGTTTTAAGCTGCAGGTTCGAGGTTTGTGTTGAAAAGCAGCGGTATTCAAAATACAGAACAAGACATGTTTGTGAAACACTAAAGCCCCCGAAAAGGAAAATCTTCAGACAGACAGACGGACAGAGAGACACTAGTAAAACAATATGCCCCCTATCTTTCAATACGGGGGCATAAAAAAGAGATGTCACAATAAAAGCATACCTGTGTGACAACATTATACAACGATTGTAGCGTGTCAGATGACGGGAAGGTTTGTGTGACCGAGGAACCGTCCGGGAGTCGTACTTGTAACCGAGCTGTCTCACTGGAGTAAATAATAGACATATAACGCTTTTAATAGTCTAACTGAGGAAATGTGAACACCTGTAGTAAATCTCTGTCGCATTGTAAACGTAAAATATCAAACTGTCCAGTCACGCAAATTGTGGGTGTTGCACACACATTTAGAGTCTGAATCACACTCAAATGCTTACATCACTTGAGCTCAAATATCATCATAATGAAAACACATTGAATTAACAAGAGTTGTCCGCGGACGTCGTAGCTCACCTTTACAGGAGCTTGTCACAAAATCAGGTAATCTCCAAGGTCAAGAGGTCAGAGATCATGGTCCCAAATGAAGGGTCTTGGTAGGAGGCATCCATGAGTGAAATATCAAGGCTCTTTCAATAATAAGAATTATTAAGAATTTCAAAAAGTAGGTCAAACACCAAAGTCAAGGTTACTAGGTCAAAAGTCATGGTCTCAAATGAAAGGTCTTGGCATAAGGTATCCATGTGAAGTACCAAGGCTGTATCCCTAATTGTGCCGGAGATATAGACCAGGTTAAAGTTTTTGAAGATGCAACGCCGACGCGACACTAGGGCTGTGACATAAGCTCCCCGGACACAAAGTCCCAGCTCGCTAAAAAGTGACCACAAGTGAAGGATCAACCTCCGTTAAAAAAGATAAAATCTACCTTTTCTTTGCCTCTTCTGCTGCAGCCTTCTGCTGCTCCTCTACTAATTTGGCCTTCTTTGCTTGTTCTGCAGCAGCGTCACGTTCCTGCTTCTCTTTCTGAAACCTTGATGCTCTCTCTTCTCTGAAATTACATTATTAACATTATTATCAGAAGGCAACATTTTAGACTGGTCCAAATTCAAATATGTTGCAGAAGAAAAATTAAATGAAAAATGAAAATTTGCATTTTTTGATAATTCTGGATAGAAAACATTGTGGTAAATGAAGAAATTGCTTGTCACAAGCAATTTCTTCATTTTCCACATTATTTTCCAAGGCCTTTGTTTTGGGGCATCAAAAGGTGTGATTATATGGGAATGGGTTAAAGACTTTGTTAGATTCTTTGCCTCTTCTGCTGCAGCCTTCTGCTGCTCCTCCACTAATTTGGCTTTCTTTGCTTGTTCTGCAGCAGCGTCACGTTCCTGTTTCTCTTTCTGAAACCTTGATGCTCTCTCTTCCCTGAAATTAATTCATTAACATTATCATCAGAAGACAGAAGGCAATATATTAGAGATAATTAGACTGCTCAACATTGGTTTGAAATTACAAATTAAGAATGCCTTTACACCCATGCTATGAATGAAGCATTAAAACCTTTCCCAAACAGCTGGGTTTTAGGGTGGTCTGATTTGAAAGCTGCTATAGACAACAAAATTAGTGTAAATTACTATGGAATTCTTATATATTACAACAAAGAAAATATTGATACAAAAGGAGAAAATGCTGATTATCTGATAAGCTGATAAGCCTTTTCTACCAGGGCCATCAAAACACTCTCTTGTTTGGGAAACGGTTAACCCTTCTCATGTTGTTCACATCAATGTACTGTTGTGACGAAAGCTTTGGCAGGTAGTTTAGACTAAGATCAACCTACCCTGCCTGCTTTCCACTACATAACTGTGGCAAAAACTTGGGCTAATCTTATCTAAATGTCTCTTAAATTGTTGGTTTGTTTTGAAACATAATTCAAAGTCAGCAGGACTAGGGCTAAAACCATATACCTGTCTCTAGCTATTTGAGCTCGTATTTTCTCCTTTGCCTTTCTCTCCTCTTCTTTATCTTTCTTCATTTGTTGCTTCAATTCTTTCATCTCCTGTTCCTGCTGTGTTTGTTTTAACTTGTGAAGATCTTTGCCAAGCTTTCGTCTGTTGATTTCTTCCTCACGACTTTTCTAAATGTCAGAACATTTTTATTTAATAAACCCTTTCAGAATTTTAACCAGTGCAAAACTCATAAATGCCCATTGATAAACATATCAGGAAAGTAAAAGTTTGTAAATGAACCTTATTAATTTTGTATATTTTGAAATGCATTTTCTTGGATGTTTATCAAAAGATCTGTGACAAAAATTTCAACATCATTCATTTTCAATCAATTAACACTATTTTCGTGGCAATCTAACAATGTTTCATCCAATGAAATCATTATTACCATTTCCTTTTTTTTTTCTCTTCATTCAATAATTAATTTTCCTCTCCCATAAAACTAACATTTTACATGAAGTTACATTTACTTCCCAGTTTGCATCCATTTTTGCGATTGGACCTGTGAGAAATGTTCAGCAAAGTAAAAACACGAGTAAACATCTAACCTACCTCAAATTCCTTTTGTGCCTTTTCTGCTTGCTTTTTTGCAATAAGATCCTTAGCTCTGGAGAAAAAATATCAAAAATGATAAAAGACATTTCCTGTTGTTTTTGATGATTGCTGTTAAACGCCTCTTTCAAGGCAATAGTGCTGCCACTGGAGCACCTAACCATGGATTCCTGGTATTTCTTTCACAAGTATTACAACAATATCAAAATCAAGCCTTCAGCTGCTTTTTCACAAAGTATGTAACATTGATTGTATGTGATGAATTTGACTCAAAGTTTCATATATTTAGCTAACTTATTTGAAAAAATTAGACTCATTAGATTTTTTACACACACAACTAAAGATATTTTGTAACCTTATCAATGCGGCACATAATTTGAAGAAAATCTAATGATTGAGCCCTTGTTGCAACCCATCCTTAAGGTCATTAGCCTTTCCCTCTTTTGCTTTAATATTTTCCCATGCCTCATTCACTGGAAGTGCCGAAGACAAGTTTGGTTTTAGGAACGGTTCAAGAAACAAGAGTGCAATTGGCCCTGAAGCGCTCACCTGACAGGCCCATAGGAAGCAATTTCATATTGGGGGGCTATAGACTCTATCCTAAATATTGGGGGGTGGGGGCTTATTGGGATTTCCCCAAAATTTTAAGTGTAAAAATAAGAAAAATTGGCATTTTTGGCCAACTTTGGAAGGGTTTAGCCCCCCTAGTCCCCCTGTTCCTACGGGCCTGCCTGACATAATAGGTTATTGTATATGGTGTGTCTAAGCCTCCAAAATGATCACATTTTACTAAGATTTGTGGCCTATATAAGATAATCATTCTGACAAATTTTCAGCTTGATTGGGCAAAAAAAATCCCCAAGACTGGACCCCATGACCTAGTTTAGGACCCAAGATGACCAAAATGAAACTTGGCACACAGCTGTAAGTTTGAAGTTGTCCGAGATTTTATCAAGATAATTATTCTGACTAGGCTGGTTAGGCATAAAATGTGGCCTCTAGAGTGCAAATAAGGTTTTTCTTAAATTTGACCTAGTGACCTAGTTTTTGACCCCAGATGACCCAATTTCAAACTTTTTGTACATTTCATCAAGACAATTATTATGAGCTAATTTCAGGTTGATTGGGCTAAAAAATGGGCTTCTAGGAGTACAAACCAGGTTTGAACCTGTGACCTAGTTTATGACCCCAGATGACCCAATTTCAAACTTGTCCAAGATTTCACCAGGACAATCATTCTGAGCCAATTTCAAGTTTATAGGGCAAAGAATGTGGCGTCTAGAGTGCACACAAGGTTTTTCTAAAATTTGACCCCATGACCTAGTTTTTGACCCCAGATGACCCAATTTCAAACTTGTCCCATATTTCATCAAGACAATCATTCTGAGCAAATTTCAGGTTGGTTGGGTAAAAAATGTGGCCTCTAGAGGGCACACAAGGTTTTACTAAGATTTGACCCCGTGACCTAGTTTTTGACCCCAGATGACCCAATTTCAAAATAGTCCGAGATTTCATCAAGACAATCATTATGATCAATTTTCAGGTTGATTGGGCAAAAAATGTGGCCTCTAGAGTGCACACAAGGTTTTCTTCTATGATTTGACCCCGTGACCTAGTTTTTGACCCCAGATGACCCAATTTCAAATTCATCCCAGATTTCTTCAAGTCAATCATTTTGAGCAAATTTCAGGTTGATTTGGGCAAAAAATGTGGCCTCTAGAGTGCACACAAGGTTTTTCTAACATTTGACCCCGTGACCTAGTTTTTGACCCCAGATGACCCAATTTCAAACTTGTCCCAGATTTCATCAAGAAAATCATTCTGATCAATTTTCAGGTTGATTGGGCAAAAAATGTGGCCTCTAGAGTGCACACAAGGTTTTTCTAAGATTTGACCCCGTGACCTAGTTTTTAACCCCAGATGACCCAATTTAGAACCTGTCCCATATTTCATCAAGACAATCTTTCTGATCAATTTTAAAGTTGATTGGGCAAAAAATGTGGCCTCTAGAGTGCACACAAGGTTTTTCTAAGATTTGACCCCGTGACCTAGTTTTTGACCCCAGATGACCCAATTTCAAACTTGTCCGAGATTTCATCAAGACAATCATTCCGATCAATTTTCAGGTTGATTGGGCAAAAAATGTGGCCTCTAGAGTGCACACAAGGTTTTTCTAAGATTTGACCCCGTGACCTAGTTTTTGACACCAGATGACCCAATTTCAAACTTGTCCGAGATTTCATCAAGACAATTATTCTGAGCAAATTTCAGGTTGATTGGGCAAAAAATGTGGCCTCTAGAGTGCACACAAGCCAAAGGTTGACGCACGACGCACGACTGACGACGGACGACGGACACAGCGGTATCACAATACCTCACCATGAGCACTATCGTGCTCAGGTGAGCTAAAAAGTTTGACCCTATTTCAGGTTTATTGGGCAAAATCTATGGCTCCTAGACTGCACACAAGGTTTTTTTAAGATTTGACCCCGAGTTTTATCAAGACAATCATTTTGAGCCAATTTAAGGTTTATAGGGCAAAAAATGTGGCCTCTAGAGTGCAAACAAGGTTTTTCTAAGATTTGACCCCATGACCTAGTTAATGACCCAAGATGACCCAATTACAAACTTGTCCGACATTTAATCAAGACAATCATTCTTAGCCAATTTTAGGTTGATTAGGCAAAAAATGTGGCCTCTAGAATGCACACAAGTTTTTTTCAAAGACTTTACCCTGTGACCTAGTTTATGACACGAGATGATCCAATTTCGAACTAGCCCGAGATTTTATCAAGACAATCACTCTAAGCCAATTTCAGGTTTATAGGGCAAAAGATTTGGCCTCTAGAATGCACACAAGGTTTTTTCTAAGATTTTACCCAGTGACCTAGTTTATGACCCGAGATGACCCAATTTCAAACTGACCCGAGATGACCCAATTTCAAACTAGTCCGAGATTTTATTAACACAATCATTCTGAGCCAATTTCAGGTTTATAGGGCAAAATATGTGGCCTCTAGAGTGCACACAAGGTTTTTCTAAGATTTGAATCCGTGACCTAGTTTTTGACCCCAGATGACCCAATTTCGAAGTTGTCCTAGATTTCATCAAGACAATAATTCTGAGCCAATTTCAGCTTTATTGGGCAAAAAATGTGGCCTCTAGAGAGCACATAAGGTTTTTCTAAGATTTGACCCCGTGACCTAGTTTATAACCCCAGATGACCTAATTTTGAACTTGTCCTAGATTTCATCAAAACAATAATAATGAGCCAATTTCAGGTTTACAAGGTAGTAAATGAGGCCTCTAGAGAGCACACAATGTTTTTCTAATATTTGACCTAGTGACCTAGTTTTTGACCTCAGATAACCCAATTTTAAACTTGTCCGAGATTTCATCAAGACAATTATTCTGAGTAAATTTCAGGTTGATTGGGCAAAAAATGTGGCCTCTAGAGTGCACACAATGTTTTTTTAAGATTTGACCCCGTGACCTAGTTTTTGACCCCAGATGACCCAATTTCAAACTTGTCCGAGAATTTATCGAGACAATCATTCTGAGCAAATTTCAGGTTGATTGGGCAAAAAATGTGGCCTCTAGAGTGCACACAAGGTTTTTCTAAGATTTGACCCCGTGACCTAGTTTTTGACCCAAGATGACCCGATTTCGATCTTGTCCGAGATTTCATCAAGACAATCATTCTGAGCAAATTTCAGGTTGATTGGGCGAAAAATGTGGCCTCTAGAGTGCACACAAGGTTTTTCTAAGATTTGACCCCGTGACCTAGTTTTTGACCCCAGATGACCCAATTTCGAACTTGACCGAAAATTCATCAAGACAATCATTCTGAGCAAATTTCAGGTTGATTGGGCAAAAAATGTGGCCTCTAGAGTGCACACAAGCCAAAGGTTGACGGACGACGCACGACGGACGACGCACGACGGACACAGCGGTATCACAATACCTCACCATGAGCACTATCGTGCTCAGGTGAGCTAAAAAGAACCACAAAAGCACAACTTGGTTGAACACCCCTTTTAACCCCTCCCAGTCCCAGGTCAGCAAGAGCTGATTTTGACATCCCCAGCAAAAAAGGCATGGGAAAACATTGGGGCAGAAGAAGAAAATGCTGATAATCAGCATTTTCACCTTTTGCTTAAATATTTTCTATGCTAAATTTTATGCAAATTCTATCTTCTGTGACACTATTTTTCTCGTCAGCTGCAGCTTTTAAATTGGAAAGTTTCACTTTTGGCTGTTTGGGAAAGGTTTAACCATTCCCAAACAAAAGCTGGTTTTGATATCTCCAATATAAGATGCTTAGTAAAACATTGAGACAAAAGAAGAAAATGCCGTTTGTGAAATGGTTAAGCACCAAAATTTACAGAAAACCTCAATATATACCTTTCCACCTTGTCTGTGTGAGACAGATTTTCTCCCTTGTCCCCACTTGCTAGATCTGCCCCTGCAGACCCTGTAGCCCCTGATGATCCTGGCACGGACTCCGGCGGACTTTCTGAGACTTGCATTGGCTCTTCAGAACTAGCTCCTGCAGTGGCTGTCTTCCCTTGTTTGCGAGATTCGTGATTCTGCGAAACACAAAATAAAGTATTTTTTCATTCTTGTATTTGCTATTTGTTAATAAGATCAGAGCTATGTACAGCTATAAGGGGGAAATGGCTTTTCAAAATGCAACATCTCATTTATGATTCATTGTACTCCATGGTGTGGGTAATCATTTGAATTGTCTTGATTCAAATGTGGACCTGCAACATAGGGTTTGGATTTAAAATAACAAAGTCAGAGTGTCTTAATCCCCTCTTGACTCTAGCTCTAAGATTGCAAGACAAGAGTGCCATCGTCACAATATACGCCGCCACTTATAAAACTTGAGACAAAAAAATGACATTGACAAGGATTTATAAATATTCACTGAAAAACCTTTAAAAAATTGTGTTCACAAAAAGGTTTTTATAAATATCCAGTGAAAAACCTGGAAGGAATTGCATTCACGAGGCTGAAATATCATTAAGCCCCAGAGACTAAGATTGAAGGGGGCATAATTCTGGCAAAAATCAATGAACCATGAAATCCTTCCTTCATGCACATCTACCAATTGAGGTGATAACATCCACCAAGTTTCATTAAGATCCAGCCAGAAACTTAGGAGGAGTTGTGTTGACAAGGCTGCAATTTCAATAAGCCCCAGAGACTAAGTTTTTAAGGGGCATAACTCAGGCAAAAATCAACGAACCATAAAATCCTTCCTTCATGCACATCTACCAATTGAGGTGATAACATTGACCAAGTTTCATTAAGATCCAGTCAGAAACTTAGGAGGAGTTGTGTTGACAAGCCTGCAATTTCAATAAGCCCCAGAGACTAAGTTTTTAAGGGGCGTAACTCAGGCAAAAATCGACGAACCATAAAATCCTTCCTTCATGCACATCTACCAATTGAGGTGATAACATTGACCAAGTTTCAAGAAGATCCAGCCAGAAACTTAGGAGGAGTTGCGTTGACAAGCCTGCAATTTCAATAAGCCCCAGAGACTAAGTTTTTAAGGGGCGTAACTCAGGCAAAAATCGACGAACCATAAAATCCTTCCTTCATGCACATCTACCAATTGAGGTGATAACATTGACCAAGTTTCAAGAAGATCCAGCCAGAAACTTAGGAGGAGTTGCGTTGACAAGGCTGCAATTTCAATAAGCCCCAGAGACTAAGTTTTTAAGGGGCATAACTCAGGCAAAAATCAACGAACCATAAAATCCTTCCTTCATGCACATCTACCAATTGAGGTGATAACATTGACCAAGTTTCAAGAAGATCCAGCCAGAAACTTAGGAGGAGTTGCGTTGACAAGAAAAGTGGACGTACGTACGTACGTACGGACGGATGGACGGACGGACGGACAGACGGAGAAGATGACGCCAATATACGTCCGCCTCCGGCGGCGTATAAAAAAAGGGTTGTATTTGAAAGAGATGCACAGAAAATTATCACAAACTATCATAGCAATATGGAAATATGATCAAACTGGTTGGCAACATTTTTTTCTAACTGTGGGTTTTAATTTAACAGAACCTTTATACTTTTAACCCTTTCCCAAACAAAGACCTGGTTTTGACGTCCCTATCAGAATTGGCTTGGAAATACATTGAAACAAAAGAAACTGCTGATAACCAGCAGTTTCTCCATTTGTCACAATATTTTCTATGTCATATTTTACACAAATTCTACTTCTTATAACATCCACTTTGTCATTTGTGGCAGTTTTTGAAGTGGATCTATTTAAAATTTTGTTGCTTGGGAAAGGGTTAATCAATTCCAAAACAGTGACACCATTTGAACCACCTAAATGAAAATGTCTTGGAAAACATTGAGGCAAAAGAAAAATATAACCAAAGATTTATCCTTGTGTTCACATTGTGCTGCAATATTTCCTATTCAAAATTGTGCACAAATCATATCTTTATCAACATCCACCTTGTGGTCTGCTGCAGATTTAAGATGAAAGTGTCTTACTTTTTGCTTTGTGTGAAAGCTTAAAAATATCCTTTACCAATGCCAGATCAGTCTTTCCTTATGTCATTAAAATCAAGAACTGTTTGAAAATGTTCTTTTTTTTAAAAAAAAAATATCCAGTAATTACAACATCAATGCTTTTCAATAAAACAAGCTGAAGTTACGAGTTTTTGTTGAAAAGCGACAATATCTGAAGACATTTTCTTTACCTGTTGAGCTGATTTCAGTTTGTTGATGAATTCCTCTTCAGTCATGTGACCTCCTATGACCTCCAGCGGAATACCCCCGTCTCCGATACAATATGTAGAGGGAACACACACGACTGGATCTATAAATCTTGTTAGGGAATTATGTAACTAACAGTTGATGAGTGTAGAGAAAAGATGAGTTCCCTTATTGCTTCTTTTCGACAAAAACCTTGTAACTGCAGCTTATCTTAAGCTGCTATAACAGGTTCTTGTTGAAAAGCAACTCTGTACATGTTATATATCCATTCTTTGAATAACTAACTAAGTAAGACATTTCATACCTGTCAAAAAGTTCATAATGCATTTCAAAAAATAATAAATTCAAAAGCAAAAAGCTTTTCAATACCGTAACCCTTTTGTACAAGACAAAATTTTAGGGTGGTCCAAATTGAAAGCTGACAAAACAGACATGAATAAAGACAGAATATGTCTAAAATATAACACACGAAATGTTGAGACAAAAGGAGAACATGCTGATTATAGGCATTTATTCTTTTGCCTCAATGTTTTCCCGAGCCCTTTGGAATAGGGACTATAAACCAGGTATTGTTTAGAACAGTGTTCATTACAGTCTGACTAAGAAAATCATTGACAGAAAAGGATAAAATGATTGGTATTTGTATTGCACTTTCAATCTTTATTAGGTTAATCTTTCTTCACACTTTGAAAGGATACAAATTTGAGAAAAGAATTTACACTCCTCACTGAAATGTTGGAAAACACAACTTTAACCAAGAGGACAAAATTCTAGGTTGGTTCCTCTAACAACAAAAGAGATATAGATCAAAATAAGATATGAGCATGAAATAGCACAGAAAATATTGAAACAAAAGGAGAAAATGCCGGTAATTTTGTTTCAAAATTTTCAAACTTATCAGAATGGAGATGCCAAAACCAG